>JAIUZE010017173.1:0-17779 GCA_022085475.1 Heliosperma pusillum | reverse complement strand
AACAAGTGTAAAGTCAAGGAAAGCAAGAAAAAGAAAGATTTTAAGCGTTCACATGCAAAGCAAGAGCCAAAATGAAATAATGAAAACTCTATTTCGCAAGGGTCCACTTCAAATGGTTATTTCGTGAGTTATAGACCTCTTATCGATGCAAAGACAAGTGGAGGTGATAGCTTATCCTCTTAGCTTTCCAACGTTAGGTCGCACGCCTCAAACGACCAAGAAACGAGAGAGATATGCCTCTCGCAAAAACGTGCTTCTGGGCTGAAAAAAGCTGGTTGTGTTACATGACGCAGGCTGCGCTTTTCACTGCCTCCGCAGACCAAATTAACACACTATTTACTATTAATCACAAACAAAGGGTATTTATCCTGGACAACACATAGTAAGACATAAATGAAGAAGTTTGGTTAAGATGGTAACATGAAAATGTAAAAGATATGAACTTTTCTAGGCTAAACACTTTAGCAAACACCTTAAATGCACTAAAACAATATGAGACAAACAGTTGGTGCAATTCTCCTAAGATACACCAACAACTATCAAGAGCGACTCCTTTACGACTTCCCCTTCATATATCTATTACTACCTCCCAAGAAACTAGTTCATATGAATTAAAACACCCAAGATCAACCTTTTGAAAATCAATACTAATTAAATCACAAGCACAACTAAAGTAACAAGCTTTAAGAATTCTACCAAGGGATTAAGCTAGAATCATGTATCACAACACTAAACCATATTATAACACACAACACACACTTTTCTACCTCAAAGATTCAAACATTAAACCAAAGTTACAATCTTTCAAGTTTGCTTTAACACATTCACTGATAAGATAACCAATCCTACCTAAAATAAGCATTCATCAAGTAAATAAAATGTAAAGATGGTTACGCTAAACTTTTATCTACATAACACAAAATTAACACAAGAAAAGAGTATTAAATATAAGAGAGGAAGATTATAGAGTCATACAATGATAGGAGTAGTGCACTTGTTCAAATTACACGAAGTAGAAATGACTTAGCCTTCCTTGTTCTTCATATCCAAAAGATTAAACTAAATTTACTACAAGTTCTAGTGAGAAAAAACAAAACAAAATAACAACAATATGAGATTCTAGATGTGGAATGAGAGATTAGATGGTACCCTATATGAGTATTAAATGTTTGGTATTTATACCCTTTAAATTCTACCAAAAGTGGGGCTTCAAAAAATTAGAATAGGGAACTTTTTTAGTCCGCGGAGGCAGTGAAAAGCGCAGCCTACGTCATGTGACGCAACCTCCGTTTTTCAGCCCAGCATCACGTTTTTGCGAGAGGCATTTCTCTCTTGTTTCTTTGTAGTTTGAGGCGTGCGACCTACCATTGGAAAGATAAGAGGATAAGATATAACCTCCACTTGTCCTTACATTGATAAGAGTTCAAAAACTCAAGATATACCCATTTGAAGTTGACCCTTGCGAAACCGAGCTTTTATTTCTTCATTTTGGCTCTTGCTTTGCATGCCAAGGCTTCAAACCTTTATTTTTCTTACTTTCATTGACTTTAAACTTGTTCTTTTGCCTTGCTTTTAACTATCCTTCTTTTCCTTGATTTAGGAGATATGGAAACCAAGTTTTAATTTCAAAAATACAAGCAAAAGTCGTAATTACAAAGTTATTAGTGCAAATCAAGTTAAAACCTCAAAATTATTACAACCAAAAGTGCAAACCGACATATTACATAAAAATCCAATTAAAACCCGGTATTAAGAATGTTCATTACGATAAGATTAACCTATTGACCCAACACAATTTGATTCTATCAAGTTCCCTCACACTTGGACTTTTACTCGTCCTGAATAAACTTAAGACTACAATGGAAAACACCCAAATCCTCTAGTGGGTATGGGAGGATTCAATAACTCTTCCCTCACCACATCTTTCTTATAACTCCTCAACAACAAGTTCACCTATTAAAATGAAAATCTAGACTCAAATTTTTGTAGTATTTTAAATGTATTACCCTTTGTTTTGTATCTAATATTAATTAAAAATTGAAGTAAATATGATTCATTTGAGGAATTTGGTGGTAAAGGGTTGATTTGAACCCTTTTTTCGTGACGAATCTAAGCTTTGAAAATCGTGATGAAGAGTTCGATTGAGCTGAAAAGATAGCGTTTGAGAAAGGCTTTCCTTTGGTGAGAGCAATTAATGGCGCAAAATTGTAGCCAACCCAATTTCTTGTCTTCACACTTGCGTTGTGCAAGGTACGAGAGATCCAAGGAAAAGTACGATCCCGACAGTTCTTCAAAGAAGGGTAGGCTAACTACATATGATTGTAAATTTCGTTTTCGAGCCTGGCAAAACGAGTGTAGCTGGTTAGATGGTAAATAGCTAATACTTTGAAACATTTTGACCGTGCAAGGTTTTGGATTTCACAACCACGATTTGGCAAAGTACAAAGATAAGCATGAGCATTTTACGGGTTTGGATGCAGATGAGAAAGAGTATGTGATGCAACAAGTCCGGGCTTTTATTCCCCCGAGAGATATTAAAAACGGTCTTCATCAAAGAACTCCAGAAAAGCCTCAACCTTCAAGCACCTAAATTTATAGCAAGACAACCAAGCTTAGGCGAGAAATAAGAGGGTCTAGAATCCCGCTCAACAAACATTTTCTCTAGTTCTAGAAGCTAAGTATGTGTAGTGGCATGATAAAAATTCGGAGACAAGTGAGGTCACTCATATTTTCATTTCTCATCCTGAAGCCGTAAAGTTTTTCTGCACTTATCCACATATTGTACTTATTGATTCGACCTACAGACGAACGTTTACAAGATGACACTTGTTGAGCATGTTGGTGTCACACCATGTGGGTCTTCGTTCTTAATTTCTAGTGTGTTGATTCCTTCTGAGTCGGACGATTGGTACACGTGGTTATTGAAGAGGTTGGGTGAGCTTCTCGAATGCACTGATGCATCTCCTTCAGCCTTTGTCACTGATCGGAAGTTGGGCTTGATCCCCGCACTACGGTTTGTATATCCTTATACTTCTCACTTGTTGTGTCGTTGGCACGTGAACCATGCTATTGAGAAAAAAGCACTTGGGTGGCGAAAGGTTGAGTGGTTAAAAAATCATATCATGAACAATGTGGAACAATGCTGGAATTTAGTGTTAAATGAAACTATTGAGGATAAGTTTCAGATGCGTTGGCTACTTATGCGGTGAAAACATGGGGTGAGTACCCGGACAAGTTCGTATTATGCTCCGCGTACCGGTATTTTCATCTTGGGAACACATCCACTTCCCGGGTAGAGTCCTCTCATTCTCTTTTGAAGGCTTTGTTGAAAATCTCTAGCTTTACCCTTGATACTATGTGGTCCCGTATTCATTCAATGCTTGAAGGCCAACACTCCAAAATCACAAGAGAGCTCGAGGAATCAAGAAGTAAACCTGGAATTACTTCTTATTTGTTTTATTTTTTGAAAAGTAAAGTGTCTACCAAGGCAATTGATATTATAGAAAATGAAACTACGAGAGGAATTGAGTTAGGGATCGGGTTGAAAGATCGATGTAGATGTGCATTAAGAACTACCCATGGCTTACCTTGTGCTTGTCTCTTGATTGCTTTGAAAAACAAGGATAGGAGAGTCCATCTTGATCAAGTTCATTCATTTCGGAGAACTCTGGAGTACGACAATGATGATGCAATGCCCAAAAACGATAATGATGCCTTTGAAGAGCTTATCGGTGAAATGAGGAGTAGGCAAATAGGAGGTCTTTTATAGAGAAAATGTGCAGCGTTCTTCATTTGCAGGACGAGTACATATTCCTACCCGTTATAAGAGAAAATCCCAAGGGTCTCCCGAGAAAATCTACTACTCGTAACAAGTCGGCTTTTTGAACATACAAAGAGGAAGTATGGGACACATAGTACAGATGGATCGACGAACGCTCAACAAACAACATTAGGTGATTTTGAGGAGGTAACGACTGGTGCACATTTTGAAGTGACATACACTAGGGGAATTTTTGTCATGTTTGAGTAAAAGATAGGGGGGGGGTCCCGGAGAAGCTGTAGAGTCATTTTAATGGTTGGGTAGATGTGTGTGACGATGGGCATTGTGGTTTTCGAGTATTGTCTCATGCTGCGCGAGGTCGAGAAACTGACTACCTAGTAATGCGAGAATAAATTGTTCGTGAGATTAGAGGATTCGAAGTTTACAAGGATTTTTTTATGCGGCTTACCCGTGTAGATACCTCAGTTCTACACCTTCTGCCAATCTCCCAGTGATGATTGGGCCGCATGTTTGGTATGCGAAACGATTTATGACCATTCATAAGTTTATCTTCAAGGGATAGCTGAAACACTTGTGTCTACCCCTTGGTTGTCATCTACGTGCCGATATGGTCGTTTTGACAATCATTAGAGTTTATTTTGAGTCCGGGTCAAAAACCGCTTCATTTTCTATAAACCGTCTTTAAAACCGATTCTGAACGCTCGAGAATATTCCGGATATTTTAATATTTCAAAACTTATCTTTCTTGGTAAAATATATCCGTATTTTATTTAGAAGGAATTCAAAATCTACCGCAATTTCATAAAAGAAACGCGGTAATCTTTCTTTCAAAGTAGGAAACTGCTTGGGAAATGATGCAGCGGGTGTTGCGCCTCTTCCAAGAGTCATAGTGTCTGATGCGCCTCTTCCGCAGTTCATTTTGCTTGTCTCCGGAATATTTTCTAGATTTCTTTCCGTGTTCGAGTTATTCCAAAACTCTTCGGATTTTCTCCCTATAGAAGGAGAGGTTCGTGCTCACTTTCAAGGTTTTTATTACTCGACCTTCCTAGATCGTTTTATTCAGCCTTCCTAGGGCTAACCCAACCTTTTCGACCAATCATTTCGTTTGGACGGTTCAAATTATTATCTGGGCCTATGGATGGATAGGAATTGACGTCAACCATACCACTGTGTGTACTCATGTTAGCACCAAGAGCTTTTACTACTCGCGGAAATGGACCAGGAACCGGCCTTACTCATGTTTGGCGCAGACATCTCCACCGAACTTTTGTTTGATTTCTTGTTATGGCAACCCACCCTTTAAGCCAAAACCGTTTTAAATGCACTCAGCATACCGTTATAATGCATGTTTAAATGTGTATAACCCTTACATGATCACCACTTTGTAAAAAAACCATGACAAAATTTTCAAAATCAAAAATCCTTGTTTAATACTATAAAGCATTTTCAAATTAAAGTAGCGCAATGAGTCGAAACTCTGTCCAATTGTCTAGTCAAAATCATTTTTCCACTTCAAGCCAACACTCCTACAACCACACTATGATTATCTAGGACAAACATTTCCAAACCAGTCATTTTCAAAACTCACTTAAACATAGCGGTACACTCCCACTCCACAAGTCAAGTCTTTTCGAGTAAGTGTGCTAGATTGGTCGATCGTGTTTTGATTCGTTGTCGGTCTCTTGCTCAGTTTTCAAGATCCCTGGAACTAGTCTAGCAAGTGTTCTTCAACCCAAGCCAAATTGTAATGATCAAATCGTAGATGCGCTCCTCCGTCGCCAAACAAGTCAAGACCAAGGCTATGCTCGCCTCAATGCCATTGAGGGTCAAATTGTTGCCGTAGAAACTAGGCTGCCTCCTGCAGACATTCCTGGCCCTAGTGTACACGATAACATTCCACTCATCGTGGGACAACTAGAAGTCATACCCCACCAGTTCTTACTAGAGCGGAAAAGCGACTCCAATACTTGGAAGAGCAACTAATGTACCTCAAGGGAGATGACATCTATGGGGAGAACAACCACAAATATGATGTTGTGAATGCCCATCTTCCAACCAACTTTAATATGGCTGACATCCCAAAATTTAAGGGGCATGAGAACCCTTTGCTACACATCCGTGCTTTCAAGGATTATATGTCTATCAAAGGCATCAAACCAGAGATGTTCCACATGATCTTTCCTTCGTCTCTCGACACCAATCCCAAGCAATGGTTCTATTCTCTAGATCACAAGAAGATTGCAATTTAGGATAATGCTGCAATTGATCAAATTAACCAAACAATACGCAAACAATGCTGAGATTCAAGTTAACATGCGTACTATAGAGGTCTTTACTCAAAATGAGAAGGAAGGTTTCACCGACTTCCTAAGTTGGGGGAAGAAGAATATTGCACAACTGGTCGAACGTCCAGATGAAGCCACTGTTGTGGAAAAGTTCGTGGACAATCTAAGTTCCATTTATGCAAACCACTTAAGATACCAAAACATAAAGTCTTTTAAAGACTTAACTGTGCTAGAGATCAGAATAGAAGACGACATCCGAAAGATACTCTTGTCTAAAGCGGTAGGTCGCGGGTATCAAGGCTCAACGAGTCGTTCTTATGGCTCCACTAACAAGACCGATGAGGTCAGTCTTGTTGAATCACCTAGAAATAACAACCCTCAAAAGAAGTTCACAAACATCGGCGACACATACTCCAGTGCCTTGAAAAGATTGACTCAACAAGGCAAGCTCCAGCCTATAGGACCTACAACTGATCCGGAAAAGAAAAGTAAATTCTTGGATGAGAACGCTTACTGTGAGTATCATAGAGGCAAGGGGGATGACACGGAGAAATGCTTCAAATTGAAGCATGTCCTTCAAGATAAGATTGAGGATGGTCGTCTACCCTTACCCCCATGAAGCAAACCCAACAACACTAAGAATCCTCTTGGAGTTCTAATGATCACGGATGACGAATCCACCTTGGATTTTTCACACCTCATCTCCCCACCTGAAGATAAAATTAACATGCTCAAAAATGAAGAAAGGTATTCCACCATTTCTCCTACCATCGATGACTTCATCGCAAGGGCTAGAAATGTGAGTGGACGGGTTTTAGAGCTCGAAACTATCGTGACATCCCTACGCATTCCGGGCACCAAGCCCCAAGAAGGCGTACCACGAGCTCCAGTCCTATTCCAACAATCTACAATGAAAGACGTGATCACAACATGTGACAACCTGGTTGAATGAGTCATCACTTTAGAAGCTGAAATCATCAATTTGAAAGAACTCAATACCGTCAACGGAATATGGGCCGATAACGATGAGGATGAGTACCTCACAAAACATTATCAAACTCAAAATAGCGAAGATCAAGATATTGACTATCTTACTTGATCAGGACGCCCTTATCAGAGTATCCCTCAGAACAGTCCTAATACTAATGATTCAGTTACTAACACCACTGTTGTCACCCCAAATGATGACGAGGGTACATCTTTTGACCATCTACTAAAGCAACTACAGAAGACAAAGGCTGATCTTTCAGTCTAGCAATTAGTTGCAACTTCATTTCCCCATCGCCAGGCTCTACTACAAGCATTGGCAAAGGTAAATGTAGCACACGACTCTACACCTGACAATGCAGTCAACTTGGTCTTCCAAGATTCAGACAAACTATGTAACCCAGTTACTTTCTTAGATGAAGACTTGCCTCCTTTCAGGTCTAGTCACAACCTCGCTCTGTATATCACAATGATGTCTGTTTTACTTAACCTCGCAAGCGAACGAGTTACCGTTGAGTATTTCAAGGGTCGTATCCCAAGGGACGGTGATTATGGTTCTAAGACGGTTTAATCGAATTCTAGTTTAGTTCTAGCTAAAAGCATGTTGAAGATGACTAATGCTAAACAAGACTAACAAGAAGGCAAAGATTCGATTTAAAACAAAGATTAAAAGAAACTACGGTGAACGTCACTAATGTAAGATATAGATCAATTATGGTGGGGGTTAAGACTAGTCTAAATATGAGTCTAGGCATGTCTCCACCTCTCGGTGCAAGACGGTTAATAGGCAAGCCTCCACCTTTGAATGCGAGACAAGCCCTAATCTAAGGTTCGATTGGGTTCTCGCCCTAACCTCCCCCTAAACATCCAACACACACACGAATACAATACAAGTCTAAGCTCTCACTCAAACTAGCAATTAAATATAGAAAAGACTCAAATTACTCATTCAAGCATTCCAACAAACACCTTGTGTGCAGAAAAAAAGTAGACTACCAAAAGACTTAATCTTTATGCCCAATTACCATAATCGACCCATAAACCTACAATAAAAACCCCATCTACCCTAGCAATACACTACTCATTCATGTTAATGAAGGAAAACATTAAAGATAAAGACTTTGATATCAAATAGACAAGAGAAGGCATTCGCAACATCTAAGACTAATTAAACAAGCAAGAATAAGTAATTCAATGACTAGTAATGAAATAGAGATGAGAAATATACCAAAATTGTAAGAAAGATTGAAACTTGAATTAATAATGGAAGAAAGAGTCTCCTCTTGTATTTAAACTACAACCCAAATCTTCACTAGTAACTAAGAGAAAGACTAGATCTAACAATAACTAACTAGGAAATTGAGTAATTATCACTAATTAAGAGAGATTAAAGTACTAATTAGGGAAATATTTCTTACTAATTACTAGGGTTCTTGTCTAGGGTTGTGTGTCTGGAATGCGTTAAGAGGGGGGTATATATAGGTTGATAGGATTAGGGGGTCAAAAGAAGAAGAAAACTGATTTTACGGACTACGGCGACCCAGCTAGCCGGCCGCCGGTGGCCTGGACCGGCTAGCGCCCCCTGCTCTTCCTTCATCTTATTTTCTTCATGCTTTCTTCTTGGTGTTTCCCCAGCCGGTCCGGCCGGCTGCCGGTGGGCTAGGCCGGCTGGGGCTGGCTACTCCCTTCCTCTCTTCCTCTTGATGGCTACTTCCCCAGCCTGTCCGGCCGGCTGCAGGTGGGCTAGGCCGGCTTAGGCTCCCTGCTCGATTCTCTTTCTTTCCGTTCAACATTTGGGGTAGGTGGCCACAGCCAGTGGGCCGGCTGCTGGTGGCACCACCGGCTGGCCCACCAGCCTCGATTCTCTTCTTGTGTATTTGTTTTGTGACGGTTACTCGATTCCCATCCCGTCTCGTCCTTGTCTTGGCATATTTCCTATAAAATGAGACGGAATTAAATAATATGAGAGTACCCGGGATGAGGGCCAAAATACGATAAAACCGGCGCTAAAGTAAACTAAATACGCCGAAACATAAGAGAATAAAGAGGAGAAACGGTCTAAATTAATCGTATATCACACAATCACGTGCCTAAAGAAGAATATACCAATGAATTTGGTAGATGATGGCTCCGCAGTCAATGTCATACCACTGAAGACAACACGTAAGTTGGGCATGAAAGAATCAAATTGGACTCCTACAAATCAAGGCGTTCGAGCATATGACGGGACACGACGTAAAGTAGTAGGGCTAGTCAAACTCACCATAGCCACTGGGACAATCGAGCGAAAGGTTAATTTCCAGATTGTGAACATTGAAGCATCCTTTAACATACTCATGGGAAGGCCATGGATTCACGCTTCTAAAGCGGTAACATCCACCCTACACCAGACGATCAAAATTCATCTAGATGGCAAAGTAGTGACAACCATTTTATCACCCATCAAGGCTGTGATAGAGAAAATGTCCAGGAATCAAGTAATCACAGATCCTGTATATGAGCTTGGAGGTTTTCAGAGTGTGAATCTCGTAGAGAATGAGTTGCCACCTCTATATTTCGACCCATACTCTAACCTAGTGGTCAACCACATGCTCAAATCCTAGGGATACTTCCCAGGATGCCATTAAACCCTACCAGGAAGAGTACCCTTGCACCGTACAAAGAAGGGAACTCTGGGAAGATACCATTGGGATAGGGATAAAAAACCACGAAAGAGGAAGCCTTAGAAATGCTTACTTAAGCCCAAAATCGTAAGAGTAAAGGAATCCAGATACCTTATCTCCCTACTCTAAACGGTTTCGTTAGGGAAGGATGCCAAGAATATTTTCATGGATTTCCTGAGCCTTGGCACTATAGAGGAATACAATTAGCTGGAATCGAGGTCTTCCACGATTGCTACTTTATTCCCTTAGAAACGGTTCCTACCGTCAAAGCTCGTCAGACACCTTGTTTAGACGGACAACCAGTTAGCCTTCTGTTTGGAGAAGATCAATTCTTCAGAGCTGCACAGGGTGAGATCATTACCATGATAGTTCAGGACGACCATTTCAACCCTACATCGTTGATCAGCGACGCTGGCTCAAGCTAGCCGAAAGGATGGAGAAAGTCGATCAAATGGACCAACAACCAAGGAAAACTCTTCAAAGTCACTACTCGGGAAGAAGTGATGTTCAAAGGAGAACCAGAAGACAACGAATTCGAGTCAAAGTCAGAGTCGGAGTCCGAGTCTGAGTCTAGCGAATTTCCTAGAGAGTCTTCTCCTGCTGTCACCCCCATCCCTTTGTTTCTCCTACCATAGCATCTAGTAATAACAACAGTTTGGGTAATGTCCCAGCAGGTGTTCCTTTACCGCCTGACTACTCAACATATGGCCTCTTTGTTTCAGTTATTTTTAAAATTTAATATGAATAAATCAGATTCTGGTTACTCCTTGTGTTTTTTTAAATGCAATTCTGTTTATAATGACAATGAGGATAATCCTGACCAATACTCGATCGAATTACCTCTCCATATAATCAAAGAAATACTACAAGAGGGGAAAGGGGCACTAGTCATAGAAAACACTAAACCCATCAACGTAGGGACCGAACTAGAACCCCGAGAACTTAAAATAGGGTCAACCCTAAATCCGACTGAGAGGGCCAGCTTTGTAGACCTCCTACACGAGTTCAAATACGTTTTCGCTTGGTCTTACAAAGACATGCTAGGGATCTACAGGGATATCACAGAGCACCGAATTCAAATCAAGCCAGGCTTCACACCCGTAAAACAGAAGCTCCTGTTGATGAGGACTGAATGGGCTCTTAAGATTAAGGAAGAAGTCGATAAGAAATTAAGAGCCGTATTCATTCAAAGTTTCCAGGTATTATGACTAGGTGGCTAACGTAGTCCCCGTACTAAAAAAGGATGGGCGAATCCGGGTTTGTGTTAACTTCAGAGACTTAAACAAAGCAAGTCCCAAAGATGACTTCTCTCTAGCGTATCTCGGCATATTGGTAGATAATACAGTAGATCACGCATTGTTATCTTTCATGGATGAGTATGCCGGGTATAATCAAATAAAAATGGCCGAAGAAGACATGCATAAAACAACTTTCGTCACTCCATGGGGCACATACTGCTACACAGTTATGCCATTTGGACTAATTAATGCTGGAGCTACATACCAACGTACCGCAACTACGTTATTGCATGACATGATGCATAAAGAAGTGGAGGTATACGTAGATGATATGATGGTTAAATCCAAAGACAGGAAAGGACACATAGACAATCTTCGCAAGTTCTTTCTCAGATTGCGCAAATTCAACATGAGACTCAATCTGCAGAAATGTGCATTCGGAGTAACTTTAGGCAAACTCCTAGGACATGTCGGCAGTTAGAGAGGAATATAAATTGATCCATCCAAGATCAAAGCCTTAATCAAAATGTCACAACCCCAAACAGAACAGGAAGTAAGAGGTTTCGTGGGCAAGGTACAATATGTGAGTCGGTTCATATCGAAACTCATTATGATTTGTGAACCTATTTTCAAAAAGCTAAAGAAAACAGATCATACCATGTTGGATGATGATTTCCAAAAGGCATTCGACAGAATGAAAGAGATATTAGCCGAACCACCAGTGTTGATGCCTCTCCAACGAGACTAACCTCTCGGTTTATTTCGCACAGTCACAGAAACAGCCATGACGGCTATGCTCGCACAAACTGTTGGGAAAGAAGAAAGAGCCATCTACTATCTTAGTAAGAAGTTCTTAGAATATGAGTGTAAATACACACCTCTGGAAAAGACATGCCTCGCTCTTGTGTGGGCAACAAAGAAGCTACGTTATTACATGCTTAGCTACTCGGTCAAGGTGTACTCGAAAATGGACCCCATGAAATACCTCTTCGAGAAACCCGTTCTCAACGGACTTCTAGCAAGATGGACCATAATGCTCTTAGAGTTCGATCTCAAATATGTACCTCTGAAAGTCATAAAAGGACGTGACGTTGCTGAGTTTTTCGCAGACAATTCTATCAACGACACCCAAGCAATACACATGTGGTCATTTCCAGACGAGGATATATTGAAAACATGTATAGACTCCTGGGACCTTTACTTTGATGGTGCATCGAATTTAAGAGGATTTGGAGTGGGAGTGTTGCTCATTTCTCCTGAAGGCGAGCATACACCACTATCTGTCAAACTCGACTTCGAGGTGACAAATAACGCGGCAAAATATGAAGCTTGCCTTATTGGTTTACTAGCGGCAGTCAGTTTAGGCATTAAGAATCTTCGAGTTCATGGAGACTTCTCCTTGATAATCAACCAGGTCACGGGATCATGGAAAATTCGAAGTGAGAATCTAGCATCCTATCATGCCAGAATAGATAAAGTTGCCCAGTTCTTTGATCAAGTTACTTATCAACATCTACCTCCTGAATAGAATCAGTTCGCAGACGCTCTTGCGAAACTTGCAGCCTTGATCAACATGCCAGATCACATGATCGAAATGCCTTTATGCATCGAACGACGATAAGAACCAGCCAATGTGTACCAACTTATAGACGAAGAAGAGAATCCAGAGGAACCCTGATTCCAAGCCATTCTAAAATTCAAACTCAATGATACATACCCACCAGAGATAGATAAGAGGGGACACGTGCCATATGCTTACTAGCCTCTCAATATTTCCTTATGCAAGGAGAATTGTACAAAAGAACACCTCTCAGTGTCATTTTGCGTTGCCTTAATTGTTCACAAGAAGAAAAAGTAATGGAAGAAGTTCATGACGGAGAATGTGATCCTCACATGAACGAGCCCATCATGGCAAAGAAAATCACACGTCTAGAATATTACTGGACGACTATGGAGTCAAATTGTATTAAATACGTCAGACACTGTGCACTGAAACTATTCAGAAAGACAACTAAACAATGACAATTTGATTGAGATTCAGACACTTTGCAAATACTCTGTTTCTGTTTGACTTGATTGTTAAAGAACAAGGATAGGACCTTAACCAAAGCACAAAGCCAATGATTGAGGGTTGAACTTTGATCCCAGCACACAGCTAAGGACCCTAGCTCACTTCCAAGCACAAAGCAAAGGAAGTTGTCTCAAGCACACAGCCAAGAGATGCAACAGAAACAAGGTTTCAGTTTTATGTTTTACTTCAAATCTGTCTTTCATTCATTAGGAAATGGCCTTATATAGGCAAGGAGATTACATCCTACTCGTTCAATACATCCTAGGGCCACAATTGGCTTGCAAAAGAAACAGAAATAACAGCTACATTGTTCAGAATTAAAGCAATAAAGTAGAAAAGCAGTCTAATGAGACAATCTGCCTTAATGGGGTTGTTTAGGTTGAAACTGGTGGAGGAGTGGACTTCCAGGCTTGAATCTTGAGCTCAACTGAAGTTGGATGAATGCCAAAGGGTCTGCTAAAAGATCCTCGAGCTTGTTTGTTCAAAATAGGAAAGTTTGATAGTGACATTTAAACTACTGCAAAAGGCTGAATTCCTGGACAGTTTGTAGTTGTCCCTAAGCTAACTTTTTGTGTGTTTGTTTCTGGGGGGGGGAAGTCCTGGGGAAAGTTGTAGAGGACCTTCCCAAGACATAGGTTTGAGGGTTGGTTAGGCTTGTTTGATTGTGTGGGGCCCCATGGACCTTGTTTAGAAAAGCAGTGATAGGCTGTTTTTGGCTGGGGGCTGTTTTGTTGTGTTGGGTTTGTTGGGCTGTTGGCTGAGCTTTGTTGTGGCCTAGTCTTGGGAAGTGGATGGCTAGGCTTGGTTCTGGTTGTGGTGGTGTTGTCTTAGCAGGCTTGAAGTGGTTGTGGCTTGGACTGAATAGAACATTGTCATAGCTGGTCATGGTGTTGTCTGAATGTAGGTTGTTGTTTTGATGTTGAGTCTTGTCTTGAGTTTGTGTCTTCTCTTGAGCTCGTGTCATGGCTCGTGTCTTGGCTTGGTCACATACTCCCGTTGCAACCTCCTTTTCTTGAAAAGGATTTGCCCTCAAATCTTCCTCACCTTCATCATCTGATTCACCATGGTAAGGACTCAGGTCCCCAACATTGAAAGTACCATGTACACCATAGCTTCCTGGTAGATCCACCTTGTAAGCATTGGTGCCTATCTTCTCCAATATCTCAAATGGTCCATCAGCCCTTGGCATGAGCTTGTTTCTCCTCTTGTCTTGAAATCTCTCTTTTCTTAAATGTAACCATACAAGATCTCCTGCTTTGAATTCCCTTGCTTTCTTAGGCCCCTTGGACCTGGCCTTGTACAACTCATTGGACCGTTCAATCTGCTTCTTGACTTGCTCATGAATCTGTATCATTTGCTCAACTCTTTTCTTTGCATCATAGCTTGCCTTGTTTCCTTTGACTGGTGCTAGGTCTGTAGGCATGAGAGGATTAGTGCCATAAACTGTTTCAAAAGGACTTTTACCTGTGCTGCTGGAGGGGGCTCTGTTGAAGGCAAATTCAGCTTGTGCTAGCTTGATGTCCCAATCTTTTAATGATTTAGAAACAATGCTCCTTAAGATCTTCCCTAGTGTTCTGTTAGTGACTTCTGTCTGCCCATCAGTTTGGGGATGGTGAGAAGTACTAAACAATAACCTGGTCTTCAACAGCTTCCACAAGGTTCTCCAGAAATGGCTCATGAACTTTGTGTCTCTATCTGAGACAATGCTTCTAGGGACCCCATGTAACTTGACAACCTCCCTAAAGTATAGTGCAGCTACCCCCAATGCATCCTCAGTCTTCTTACAAGCAATGAAATGTGCCATCTTGCTGAATCTATCTACAACCACCATGATTGAATCCTTTCCCCTTTTAGTTCTAGGTAAGGCTACAATAAAGTCCATACTGAGGTCTTCCCATGGCTTGTTGGGTACTGGAAGTGGTGTGTAAGGGCCTGCTTGAAAGTGTGCCTTGGCTAGTTGACAAGATCTGCATCTCTTGAGGGCATCTTGCACATCACTGAGCATCTTAGGCCAATAGAACTGGTCTTGTAAGATGTCATAGGTCTTCTGTACCCCAAAGTGACCAGCAAGGCCATTAAAGTGAACCTCTTTGACCAGTAGTCCCCTATAAGGTCCCTTAGGTACACACAGTTTGTTTCCATAGAATAAGTATCCTTCTTGAGCTGTGTACTTGCTCCCTTTCTTGACTTGCCCTTCTTGGTGTACCTCCCATTCATGCTTGAAGTCTGGTTCCTCTTGATAGAGCTCTTTCATAAATTCAAACCCCAACACCCTTTGCTCCATGAAGGTCAACATTACAGACCTTCTAGACAATGCATCAGCTACAACATTGTTCTTACCTTCTATGTCCTTGCTGGAGAATGAGAAAGATTGCAAGAACTCTACCCATTTGGCATGCCTGGGGTTGAGTTTGTGTTGTCCATTGATGTATTTGAGAGCCTCATGATCAGAATGAAGCACAAAAGGCTTAGGCTTCAAGTAGTGTCCCCAATGATTCAATGCCCTCACAATGGCATAGAAGTCCTTGTCATATGTGGAATAGTTAAGCTTGGCCCCATTTAGCTTCTCACTAAAGTATGCCACAGGTTTCTTTTCTTGAGTAAGCACAGCTCCTATGCCAAGACCACTGGCATCACACTCTACCTCAAAGAGTTTGTTACAGTCTGGTAGAACCAATATTGGAGACTTGCACAATAGCTCTTTGATCAGATTGAAGGACCTTTCAGCCTTCTCATTCCACTTGAACTCTCCCTTCTTCATGCACTCAGTAATAGGGGCAATGATTGAACTAAACCCTTGTATGAACCTCCTATAGAAAGATGCCAACCCATGGAAACTTCTTACATCAGTAACAGTTTGGGGAATGGGCCATTCCTTGATTGCTTGCACTTTCTCAGGATCAACTGCTCCCCCTTTCTTAGAGATGATGAACCCAAGGAAGTAAACCTCAGGCTGCATGAAGGTGCACTTCTCTAGCTTGCCATACAACTTATTTTCTCTTAGGACCTCAAACAACAACTTCAGATGTTGCAAATGTTCTCCCTTAGTTGAACTGTAAATAAGAATATCATCAAAGTAAACCACTACACACTTGCCTAAGTAAGGCCTTATGACCTCTGTCATCAACCTCATGAAGGTGCTAGGGGCATTAGACAACCCAAAAGGCATCACCAGCCATTCATAGAGCCCATGTTTAGTCTTGAAAGCTGTCTTCCATTCATCCCCTGCTCTTATCCTCACTTGGTGGTAGCCCTGCCTCAGATCAATCTTAGTGAACACTTGAGCCCCACTTAGCTCCTCCAGAATATCATTAAGTCTAGGTATGGGAAACCTATACTTGATGGTAATGTTGTTGATGGCCCTACTGTCAATACACATACGCCACGTCCCATCCTTCTTTGGCACAAGCAAGGCTGGTACAGCACAAGGACTGAGGGACTCTCTGACATAGCCCTTGTTGAGTAGTTCACCTACTTGAAGTTGGAGCTCTTGTGTAGCCTTAGGGTCACTCCTGTAGGCTGGCTTGTTGGGTAAGATAGCTCCAAGCACTAGGTCAATGTGGTGCTCTATCCCTCTAAGTGGTGGCAGTCCACTAGGAAGCTCAGTAGGGAAGACATCACCATAACTTTCTAGGATAGATTTGACCTCTTCAGGGATATCAATGATACTCATCCCAGTCTCCTTGACTAGCAATATGTACACAGGTTGTAGCTCACTTAGCTCTTGTGCTATTTCTGATTCACTTATAAACATGACTTCTTTGGAAGCCTCACTCATGGGGTTTGGGTTGATCTTTAAAGCAGGTGGTAAAGGTGCTAGGGTGATCTTCTTCTTCCCATACTTGAAGGTGTAAGTGTTGTCTCTCCCATGGTGTATGGCATCCCTATCAAACTCCCCTGGTCTCCCAAGCAGAAGGTGACATGCATCCATAGGTAGAACATCACAAAGACTCTCATCCACATACCCTTTACCAATTGAGAAAGGTATGACACATTGTTTATCCACCTTGATCTCAGCCCCTTTGTTTAGCCATCTGAGTTTGTAAGGTAGGGGTGGTCTTTGGTGGGTAGAGCTAGCTTGTCTATCAGTGTTTTGGAGGCCACATTAGTGCAGCTTCCCCCATCAATAGTGAGGTTACATACTCTACCCTTGATGGTACATCTGGTCCTAAAGATCTGGTGTCTTTGGTCCTCTTCCAAAGGTTGTGGTTGAGTATGCATTACCCTCCATGTTACCAAACTTAACCCTGAATCAGGCTCTATCAACTCCTCACTAGCCTCTACCTCAGGCTCTTCCATCTCTTCATCACAGACCAACACTTCATCATCTCCCCAATGGATTACTTCTAGGGTACGCAGAGCCCTTTTAGATGGACATTCTCTAGCAAAATGTCCATACCCTTGACATTGAAAGCACTTTTTGAGAGGGGTAGTCTTCCTTTGGCCTGCCTCAACAGCCTTGCCTTTATCAAGGTTGAAAGGAGTCTTAACAGGAACCACAGGTTCTCCTATCTTAACTCCTACAAAAGGTTTGAAGGTGGGGGTTCTGGAAGGGGTCTTAGAAGCACTGGCCTTTCCTTTTCCCAATTTTTCTACCCTTAAAGACAAGTTGACAGCTTCCTCAAAGGAGTATATGTTTTGTAGCCTGACTTTGCTAGCTATCCTTTCATCCAACCCCTCTAAGAACCTTGCTATCTTTTGTTCAGATTTCTCAATAACCTCACATTGCAAAGTGAGTTGTTCAAAGTCTCTTA
>JAIUZE010017172.1:0-16145 GCA_022085475.1 Heliosperma pusillum | reverse complement strand
TGAAGGCCCCCGATCGGCAATGTCCAAGTTTTTTTTCTTGTCAACTTGTTTCCCTGTTAAATCAAATAAAACAATGCAAAATAGAAATAAAAATTAGAGATCTAAACTAATAATGTCTGATCCGGACTGCCTTCCGGTAGCGGGATTTTATGAAGGTCCCACCCGACCTATTTTCGATCAAGCATATAGTGGAGAAGCGGGGTCATTATAAATGACCTCCACTACACCAATTTCTTTCGGATCGCCACGATATAATTTGATTCGTTGAGCATTTACTTTGAATAATTCTCCATTATCTCCCTTTAACTCAACATATCCGAACCTAGACACTTCGGTCACCTCGAATGGACCGGTCCACCGTGATTTCAGCTTTCCAGGAAACACCTTTAACCTGGAGTTAAATAGTAGGACTTTATCACCTGCTTCAAATTCACGCGGCAAGATCAACTTGTCATGCAGCTTCTTGGTCCGCTCCTTGTACAAACGAGCACTCTCATAAGCACCAAATCTGAACTCATCGAGCTCATTTAGCTGCTGTAGTCTCAATTCTCCACTCAACTACGGATCTAAGTTTAAAGATTTAATCGCCCACCATGTCTTGTGTTCCAGCTCCACAGGTAGGTGGCAGGACTTGCCATATACTAGCCTGTAGGGGCTGGCACCGATCGACGTCTTGTATGCTGTCCGGTAGGCCCATAGCGTATCATCCAATTTAGCACTCCAATCCTTTCTAGAAGTTGACACAACTTTTTCCAGGATAGTTTTAAGCTCCCGATTGGACACCTCAACCTGTCCACTAGTCTGTGGATGATAAGCGAGGCCTGTACGGTGGTTCACACCATATTTCAGCAACAAATCATCTAGCCGTCGCTCATGGAAATGCGATCCACCATCACTAATCACAGCTCTAGGAACACCGAATCGTGGAAAAATGATTGACTTGAAAATCTTAATCACCGTTTTGGAATCGCATTTTGGAGAGGCAATGGCCTCAACCCACTTAGAAACATAGTCGACGGCTACAAGAATATACTCATTTCCATGTGATGAAGGAAATGGACCTTGGTAATCAATTCCCCATACGTCGAATATCTCAACCTCGAGGATCCCAGTTTGAGGCATCTCATGCCTCCTTGAAATATTACCCGTCCTCTGACAACGATCACATGAAAGGACAAAATCGCGACAATCCTTGTAAAGTGTTGGCCAATAAAACCCGCACTGATTAACTCGAGCCATAGTACGTGATGGACCATGATGTCCGGCATATGGTGAGGCATGACACTCCCTCAAGATAGCTTGCACTTCCCATTGAGGAATACATCTCCGAAATAGACCATCTGCACATTCCCTAAATAGGTAGGGATCATCCCAAAAATAGCGTCGTACGTCCGACAAGAACTTTTTCTTCTGCTGATAGGTCATATCCGGAGGCAGCTGCTTACCCACCAAATAATTTGCATAGTCTGCATACCATGGCTCACCAGTAGTATCTCGAACAGCCATCAGAGAGTCATCAGGGAAGTTGTCGTCGATCGGCAGGCCATCTTGTCGATCAGGGACAGGCTGAATTCTGGACAAATGGTCAGCAACTACGTTTTCAGCTCCCTTCTTGTCTTTGATTTCCAAATCGAACTCTTGCAGCAGTAAAATCCAACGGATCAGCCTTGGCTTAGCTTCATTCTTTGCTAACAAGTACTTCAAGGCTGCATGGTCCGTGTAAGCTATCACCTTGGAACCAAGCAAATAGGTCCGAAACTTTTCCAAGGCATAAACAATGGCAAGGAGCTCCTTCTCCGTGGTGGCATAGTTTATTTGGGCATTGTCTAGGGTCTTGCTTGCATAGTATATCGCGTGAAGTGCCTTATCCTTTCTTTGCCCAAGCACAGCTCCCAATGCAAAGTCGCTGGCGTCACACATTATCTCGAATGGCATGGACCAGTCCGGTGGTTGGATAATAGGAGCTGAGATCAACGCTTCACGGATCCTGTTAAAAGCATCAAGACAAGCATCAGTGAAATCAAAAATAGCATCTTTAAGGAGCAATTGGGTTAGTGGTTTAACAATCTTGGAAAAATCTTTAATAAAGCGTCTATAAAAACCAGCATGACCCAAAAAACTCCTAACTCCCTTCACATTCACGGGAGGTGGAAGTTGTTCTATGACCTGTACTTTAGCTTTATCTACTTCAATTCCCCGTTCAGAGACAACATGTCCCAAAACCACTCCCTCGTTAACCATGAAATGACACTTCTCCCAGTTCAAGACAAGATTAACATCGACACATCGTTTCAAAACTTGCTCTAAATTAACCAGACAATCATCAAAACTAGCACCATGCACACTAAAGTCATCCATAAACACTTCCATAGTCTTTTCAATATAATCCGAAAAAATACTCATCATACAACGTTGGAAGGTCGCAGGGGCATTACATAAACCAAACGGCATACGCCGATAGGCGAAGGTGCCAAAGGGGCAGGTGAAAGTGGTATTTTCCTGGTCACTTGGGTGAATCGGAATTTGGAAAAATCCAGAATACCCGTCTAAGTAACAGAAATATTTGTGAGATGCAAGCCTCTCTAACATCTGGTCAATGAAGGGCAAAGGGAAATGGTCCTTGAGGGTGACAGTGTTCAGTCTACGGTAATCAATGCACATACGCCAACCCGTGATAATCCTAGTGGGGATCAATTCATTCTTATCATTTTTAACGATAGTAGTCCCGCCCTTTTTAGGGACAACATGGAGAGGACTGACCCACTTAGAATCTGAAATCGGGTAGATAATCCCAGCATCAAGTAATTTTAAGACCTCCTTTTTGACAACTTCATGCATGTTAGGACTTAATCGACGCTGACTCTGAACACATGGTCTATGACCCTCCTCCAAATTAATACGATGCATACAAAAATCAGGGCTAATCCCCTTCAAAGCATCCAAGCGATATCCAAGTGCAGTTCTGTTACGACGCAAAACAATTAGTAATGATTTTAACTGTTCATCACTCAATTTAGCACTAACAATCACAGGATGCAATTCAGAATCATCTAAGTATGCATATTTCAAATGAGAGGGAAGGGGCTTAATCTCAGGTTTAACTGTTTCAGCTACGTAAGCTGAGAAATCAAGGCATAGAGCTTCTCCACTACTAGTAGCTGCAAAATCTCCATCGGCAGGGGTCTCTGTAGATCGGCATAAGGTAAGGTCGATCGGCAAGCCTTCAGTGTCACATCTTGGTACTGCTTCTTCGTCCCCTCCATCAGCTGGGATCTCAAGGCTGATTCCTGCATCAAAGAAGCCTGTTTTTCCTGCACATGGCTCAACACCCATCAAAGCATCAAGGGTATCGACCTCTAAGGCTGTGGTCCAAGCTTCCACAATGGCCTCATCCACAATATCAATAACAAAAACAGTTTCCTCGATCATTGGACTTCTCATAGACAAAGGCATGTTAAAGGTTACGGTCTCCTCCCCAATTTCTAGGGTCAACCGTCCCTTCCTAAGGTCAATAATGGCTCCTGCTGTGCGCAGGAATGGTCTACCTAGGATGATGGGGATGTGTGCATCCTCAGCTATGTCTAAAACGATGAAGTCTACTGGTATGAAGTGTTTCCCTACCTTCACTGGTACGTCCTCTAAGATTAAGGGTCTCCTTATACTCCTATCAGCCATCTGAAGGGTTATGTTTGTCATTTTGAGGTCTCCCATGTTCAGTCTTTGACAAATCGAGAAGGGAATAACACTAACACTAGCCCCCAGGTCGCATAGGGCTTTCTCGATTACTAGGGTCCCAATGGTGCATGGGATAGAAAAACTCCCAGGGTCTTGTTGTTTAGGGGGGCTGTTTTCTAAGACGGCACTACATTGTTCCGTAAAAGCAATAGTTTCATGGTCATCAAAGTTACGTTTCCGATTCAAGATGTCCTTCATGAATTTAGCATAAGATGGAACTTGTTGCATTAATTCAGTAAAAGGGACAGTTACCTGCAAGTTTTTCACGACTTCCATGAACTTGGCGAACTGCTTCTCAACTTTCTGACTTTTCAATCGATTGGGGAATGGCAGCTGTATAGCAATTGGTGGATGTGCAGCTTTCTGTTTCGCCTTGTCATCTCTATTAGTAACAGATGTAGAACTAGACTCTTGTCTATCGGCATCTGTTTCTGCCGATCGGCACTTCTGTAGTAACACTGGAGTCTTAGCAAACTGAGCCTCCTTTTCAGCTCTAGGAGCATCAGGAAGTGAAGGCTTAGCACCATACAACTCATCTTCATTGGTAATGTCCTCGACCTCATAGTGCGTGGTAGGGATTTCAGGACCCTTGTAGCTTGTTCCACTTCGCAATTGGATTGCGAGAGCTTGATGAAGGTTGTCATGAGGCTGTGGAGGGAGGTGCCCCGGCTGCCTTTGTGCTTGTGAAGTTGCTAGCTGGGCTAATTGAATCTCCAAATTCTTGATGGCGCTAGACTTTTCTTGGTCACTTTTAGCCACTTGAGCCACTTGAGCAATAAGGTGCTCTTGGCTTTTCAGAACACCTTGCAACATGCTTCGTAGATCATTCATGTCGGTGAAACTTGGTGACTTGTAAGGTTGCGGTGACGATGTGGATGCAGCCTTGTTTGGATGTTGATATGGTGGTGGAGTAGGTGTTGGAATCGCAGCAATTGGTGGTCTAGGCGGAGTGTATTGCTGCGCATAAGGCTTGTAAGACTGATTGTAATGGTTGTAGGCATTCTGTCTATAGGTCTGGAATGCTGCAACTTGTTCTTCAGTACTTGGACATCCATAGGACAAGTGTCCGTAGTTCCCGCAACTTTCACACAAAGAAAGCGGATGTTGTTGCATAGCGCCGATCGGCAATGGTGGTATGGTGATCGACGGACTTGGTGGTTGGGCCTTCAAACTGGCCAATTGTGCCTTAAGGTCCTCAATTTGCGAATTCACACTTTGCTTGAAGTGAGCTTCTTCTCCTATGGCTCCTACCGTGGTGTAGGAAGGCTGAGAATACTGAACGCTGTGGCTGGCCATAGCTTCAATAGTGTTTCTGGCCTCTGCCACTTCAATAGTGTCAAATCGACCATTGGATGCAGAGTCCAATATCCTTCTAGAATCCGGCGTGAGTGAGTTGTAGAAGGTCATAGCTATAAATCCCGGAGTGAACCCGTGATGCGGGCACTGCTTCTCAAGAGCCTTGAATCTCTCACATGCATCATAGAGAGTTTCGTTCAATCGCTGCCTGAATCCGGTGATCTGCATCCTCAGATTGGCAGTACGTTCGGAAGGGAAAAACTTCCTATAGAATGCTAGCACAAGAGTGTCCCACTGGCTACTGGATGCTTCTGGTAAGGTCTCTAGCCAAGATGAGGCCTTGTCTTTTAACGAATGCGGAAATAACATCCTCTTGAGTTCGTCTTGCGTCACCTCCTCGTGAGTTATCAACTGGCATAAATCACAGAACTTGTTGATATGACGCGCGGGATCTTCGGTATGGCTGCCACCGAACTGTTCCTTGCGGATTAGGTTGTAAAACCCAGATTCAACCTTAAAGTTCGTGGCAGTAAGGGATTGCTTCAAAGTTCCAGTGGGAACTTGAGCGGCAGAAGGTAAACCATCCTCTGATAGTCTAGGCATGGTTCTGTGGATCGGCGAAGGTGGTCTGGTGATCGGCGGACTAAGCTCAGAATCAGTATCACTGACGACAGGTGACTGGTAAGCTAGCCTTCGTCTCCTGCGAAGAGTTCTCTCTGGTTCTGGATCGAAATTTCCCAATGGAACAGAGTTACTCCTGCGCATAAATCACTTAAACCAGCAAAACAGATCAGTAATAAAGGCAAGTCGATCGACTAGACTGACTGTCGATCGACGAAGGTAGTAGAATTAAATTAAAACCCTAAATTTGATTAAAATTGTTGCCTCCCCGGCAACGACGCCAATTTGATGAACGGTTTTATGTCGAGCTAAAACTGTTATCAGATAAAATTTATAACTCCAACTAAACTAACTACAAATAGCTAGTGGCAAGTCAGGGATCGAATTCACGGGGAGGTAGTCTAATTCAATTTAATCTAAGGTCGCAATTCTAAATCTACTAAGGTCGTCGATTTTGAGGATTGAGTTAGAAGTGAACAAGAGAAACAAGATAAAGGCAAGAAAGCTAACTAAAAGTATATGTAAATAAGTGACAATATAAGAGAGTCTAGGGCCGGACGGGACAGTTCTCAACTATAAGGAATAAGGGTCGTCAAGGTCATAGAAATAGTCTCGGGTAGGAAAATAGGGTACTTGGTCGGCCTGCCTATTTAAATACCTGTTATGGTTTAGTCGTCTTTACCAAGATTACTGGATCGGTCTCAAAAGGTTGTCACGCTAACGTCAACTAGATGTGGCCACAAATAATTTAACGTAATGAAATAAACCAGAGAAATCAATATAACAATTTAATTGACTAAACTAATTCCCTTAAGTATCGATTACGTCCCTAGCCCTAGAATGAGTTTAGCTACGCATGGCTCTAACTAGATCTAAAAATACGAGGGGAAGGGATTCAGAATTCATAATGCAATAATAAAATTTAAGCAGGAGGGAAATAACCAGACTTACGAAATAAAACTTAAAAATCGATTTGATAGAGAGTCCTGGTCGATCGGCAGAGAGAGGATCCGATCGACAATTGCTGAATTACAACTAAAAAGAGCTTCAAAGCCTTCTACAACCAGAATCAAACTAATAGCTACGAGTTTTTGAGAAGTTTAAAGGAAATAAATGGACAATTACTTCCAATCCGTGACAAGGGATTGTTTGCAATACAATGTGATCCTCCAGGGTTTGCCTTTTTCCTCCTTTTAACCTTGAATTAGGGTTTCGCCTCATAGAAATGAATCTTGCGATTGTACATTAGTTGGGCCTGAGTTGAGCTCGTCTTTGGATAATAAGACGTATTCACCGATCCGTATAGCTTTTGGTCGATCGATCTAGTTGAGATGAGCTCTGTTTTCGATCGACATAAGTCCTTCTCGATCGGCATCAGGCCCATTAAGCTCAATATGTCTTGGTCGATCGATGGCTTGTCTTTGATCATGTAGGGATTCTGACTTCGTTCTTTAGAAATCCTGCTGTCGTCTGTGTGTGATGCGAAGTTCGGTACTCATCCTAAATCCTCCAAAGTAAGCATAAATGGCTTCATTCCTGCATAAATGACAGCAAGAACACCAAGAGTAGCAAACAAGGGAAAACTATGATAGAATAGCTCAAAGGAGCTCAAATACAAACATATAATGGAGGCAAATACAGGCTAAGCATGCATATAAAATGCATGCATCACTTTCTCGCTTTTCAAGCTTTCCGTCTTTCTCAAGATGAACTTTATTCATCTTTTTACGATCTATTTGTAGGTGGTGACCTCCAAGATCCCGACAAAGACTATTTCCTTATAGAAGAGGAGCTTGACGAGTAGGGAAGACGCATAAAGGTAACGGTGAATTGTTACTCGGTATCACTTACGTGTTTTACATGTTTATATGCTAGAAATCGTATTTAGAATACGATCAGGAAGATTAGAAATCATGCTACGATTAATAGATGATGTTATATGATGAATGTTGATGATATATATTGATTGTTGATGATTATTAGAATTGATTTGTGAGAATTGAAATGGATTGAATAAGTAAAGGAAGCTCACGGATGAACTGGGGTTCCTGGCCGGTCGACCGGCTGCCGGTCTGCCAACTGGCTGGGAACACTCCAGTAACTTTTTTGGAAAATTGGTTTTTGCATGATGAGGTGCTCCAGGCCGGCCCACCGGCCACCGGTCCATCCACCGGCCTGGAACACATCAGTAACACCTTTGGAATTTTGGATTTTGTTTGAAGAAGGGCTCTGTGCCGGTCGATCGGCCGCCGGTCGACTGACCGGCCCAGACCTCAATTCTCTGTTTTTCTATGATTTTGGAATTTTGCCCTGTGTTCTGAGCCGGCCCACCGGCCACCGGTCCCCTGCCCGGCCTGGAACACGGCTGTATATTTTTCCCATAATTTCTAAAACTCGTGATTTATAATAGTTCACATGATCCGTTTATCGTATAATTTTACGTAGTAACTTATAATATTCATGTTTTGGATATATGATATTTTATTCGCTTGTATCACATGTTTCGTGACGGTTTTCGATATGTCCCACTTTGAGTCGGTTTTTACAAATGATACGGTTTGAGCACGGTTTTGTCTTGTGCTTTGTATTATCATTCCCTTGGCTACCTTCCCGTTCGTAAGGCTGGAATGTCGGAACGGAGAGGTATCCTACTGCCTAATTGCATGTGTAGTGGGCATACGACGACGTTGTTGGGAGTTGAACGCTATGCGTTGATCGACCCGGCCGTCAAATGTTGTGTACTTGCGAGGTGGTGTTATTTGCATGTAGCGTACCGCTTGTTATGAGGCTTGAGCTCTTTTCCGCCTCTTTCGTGAATTGATCTACCGAATTTGGGGTACTCGGCGTCTTTGAGACCGAGTCTTGGATGCGAAACGCTTTATCGCATGTCGAATCGGAAAATGTGATTCCGAGAATCTGGCCAGGTTTAGATTAAGAGCCGTTTAATTATCGTTCCTACCAGGAGGAAATTAGTCTACATATACGAAATGTAGCCTCGTGTATGAGTTCAGGGAAACGCTTTATCCCGTGGATGCCTTTTAATCATTCTTGCTGGGACACGATGCTAGTGCGTTTCATTTACCGTGAGCGTTGTCGTCTTGTGTCGTCATTCTTTGAATGCGTGATTTCATGATATTATTCATGGTCATTGCATGATTGGACATCGTCATTGTCGTGGTTCGTGAATGGATGATAATATGTTGGATTTACTGTGATCATCGCATGACTTGACTGGTTTGTCTGTCGAGTCTCAATCTTATCAATCTTATACCGCTAACGGTGAGATGCAAGCCCTAGTGAGTGTATTCGATTGCCTAAGAGTGTCTTTCCCGAGTCTTTGAATCACATGATGGTTTCGTATTTGATTTCCATATATCTTATCATTATATCTCGTATTGCCTATCTATTCTTATCGTAACTCCACATGGATTTATATATGCATATTTTACTTTCGTATTTCCTTATATGTACGTTTGATGTGATATGGCTGGGAGAACCCGGAGTTACTCCCCACTGACTGTGGCATTCATGTTTTTCATGGATGAACAGGTTGCTTGCAATGGATGACTTTTTGGATATGATATTTTGGGGTTCGGGTGTGAGCTAGCGGGCGTTGTCCCTGGAAGTTTCACCTCTAGACGATAGTAGCTAGTTTTGTTAAACACTTGTTCTTTGCTAACATTTTAAGAGACCTCGTCTCTTTGTTGTATTTCCGTTGTTAGTTTGTAACATTTTGACACACCTCGTGTTATATATATCTTGCATGTTTTAAGGTTTTTAAAATACCGTAATTCCGCATATTATTTTACATGCTTGTACGTTTTATATTTCCGCATTCGCGAGGGTTGTCACACAATTACCAGCTAACATTATTTAATCGTTATTAAATAATCGTATCATCATCACATTGACTAACCTTTTAGTCAAATACATCGACTAACCTTTTAGTCATTTAATAAGACATCAATATGATTATTTTCTCAAATAATCACATCTCTCAAACACATCTTTTAGGTGTGACTTTTAGGGATCAGTTGATCACCGTCATCTGTATGACAATAACGTCAAACTTATCTAGCAAGCCAACCGTTATCGATAAACGTTAATCAACTGATTATAATACAAAGTATACCCTGTGAACCTTAGCTGTTATCACACTAACTGTGGAGGACACTAACTCCAACAATCTCCCACTTGTCCTTACAAGTGTATGTGCGATAACAGATTCTCATATCCTTAAATTTCTCCCACTCAATGTAAAACAACTTGCAAAGTCCGCATTCACAAAGATCGTATTTTACAAGTGATCAGTATCAAGAGTGGTTTTCCCGACTAGAGAGTAACTCAACTGATAAACGAATCATTATTCGAGCATGGCCATGCATTTCAGTTACTACTCCTCGAGCGGCCCTGAGAAATAACAAAACCTGATAAAGGGTTGGATATTTTCCTCAACTCGAATCCTGCAGATGTAAGCACAGTATGAAATGACCCAGTAAATATCTGCTTGGCCTCCTGTTACGGTCGACCGTGAGAAAGAAATCAAAGTCACCCAAAAACTGCCTTAATCTCAAGAGACAGTCGATAGTCAAAAGAATCGACTCTAGGAACACTATGGACGTCCAATCCACGACCTGGCACCGAATGTTGTTAAACATTTAGGACTCCATAACGTCGTCACGAATTTCAATGTCCTACGAGGTATCCTTATAACTCGTATTTGTGATCGATCAGTCAACAGTTTGACTTATGGCTTGTTGAACCCACCATCAATCGACTTAACAATATAATAGCCAGAGTTATCAGCTCATGTAGGCGATTACGGACCAAAACACATATAATGTTATTCAGTTCACTTTGTGGTGTTCAATGTTGTCCATACAATCCACATGAAAAACAAAATATGAAAATACTACGATGAAGTTATTATTAGTATATGAAAAAGATGTATCTAATTCATACAAACAGCTAATACAACTCAGGAACACGTTTAATTCCCATGGAAGTAACGTGCCCTTCATGCTTATCATGTCTTAATGGTTTAGTGAGAGGATCTGCTATGTTATCATCCGTAGCAATCTTGTCTATCACTGTCTCTTTTTGCTCTACGTAATCTCTGATCATGTGAGCCTTCCGAAGTACATGTCCAGATTTGTTGCTAGACTTAGGCTCCTTAGCCTGGAAGATGGCACCTCTATTATCACAATAGATGGTGATCGGGTCATTCGAACTAGGAACTATGACAAGTCCTTGTAAGAATTGACGCATCCATATAGCTTCCTTTGCAGCCTCTGAAGCGGCATAGTACTCGGACTCAGTCGTAGAATCTGCTATAACACTCTGCTTGGAGCTTTTCCAGCTGACCGCAGCACCATTAAGAGTAAATACGAATCCAGACTGAGATTTCGAGTCATCCTGATCCGTTTGGAAGCTAGCATATGCGTAACCGGTTGCGCAAAGCTCAGTCTCTCCTCCATAAGTCAATACCCAACCCTTAGTCCTCCTTAGGTACTTAAGGATATTTTTAACAGCCATCCAGTGTGTTTCACCTGGATTGCCTTGGTACCGATTGGTCATACTCAAAGCATATGCCACGTCTGGACGTGTGCATATCATGACATACATGATCGATCCTATAGCTGATGCATAAGGAATTCGACTCATGCGCTCAACCTCTTCAGATGTCTTGGGTGCCTGAGCTTTACTCAAATGCATCCCAGACGTCTTTGGAAGATACCCCTTCTTAGAGTTGGTCATGCTGAACCTTTCAAGAATCTTATCTATATAAGACTCCTGACTGAGTGATAACATCCGTCGTGATCTATCTCTGTAGATACGGATTCCCAATATGCGATGTGCCTCGCCCAGATCTTTCATCTGGAAATGGTTCTTTAACCATACCTTAACCGAAGATAAGAGAGGAATATCATTCCCTATCAAAAGTATGTCATCGACGTACAATATCAGGAAAACGATTTTACTCCCACTCGACTTGACATATAAGCATGGTTCCTCAACCGATCGAGTGAAACCATTCTCTTTTATGACTTGATCAAAACGATGATTCCAACTCCGAGAAGCTTGCTTAAGTCCATAAATGGAACGCTTAAGCTTGCACACTTTCTTAGGATTTTTAGGGTCAATGAAACCTTCGGGTTGTACTGATAAGTGAATATTTGTATGATTTTAACCCCCACTTTAGCTCGGTTTTGTATGTCATTTGTGCTTTGTTAAGCCACTTTATGAGCTAATATCGTCTTCTAGGCGAATTCCTGTGTTCTAACTTGTTTTGTAGGGAAAGTGACGTTTCTACGCCCTTTTTCTATATTCCCGAGCATTTGCCTAGAACCCGACGATTCAAAGAAGAAAGCTTGACCATGTGTAAGGCATTTCAAGAAAGTTCACTAACTTAAGAGAGAAAAGAAGCGGAGACGGTTTCGTAGTTGTCGAAAGACCAATCAATTAGACGGGCAAATTCATCGCTCTACATCATACCTTATCAACAAACCCGATTGTATAAGTCAAGGGGGATGTTGTAAGTCAAGTCAAAGCGAAGGAAGATGAAGCGTTAGTCAAAATTTTCCAGAAGACGACTTACCCGATCGGGTATGTGTGCTGCTTCGAGCATTGCGGCTCCTTCTTCCTAAATTTGCCCTATGTATTTATTGCCCGACCTCTTCTCCACGAAACCCTAATACTATAAATAGATGCTCCAAGCCACACACTCTCATACACTATCTTACACAATCTAATCCTATATTTCATATAATCTTCTTATTAGTTTTCTCTTTAGTTTTAGTCTTTCTAGTTTAGTTTATCTTCCTCTTTTGTCTTTTGTTTCTAGTTTATTTCTGTCCATTTCATATCGAACCATTAGCTTAGTTCAATAAGAATTTCAATCTTTGTATCTACTTTGTTGGGTTCAAGAGTTGTAATTCAAAGTACGGTATTTCTATGCGAGGGATTTCTATTATTGTTATTGCTTTCATCGTTGATCCTCACCTAGGTATTCCTCATTTATCCTTTGTTTATTGTTCTTTATTGTTTTCCATTTGATTGTTATTTTCTATTCATATCAATTAGATTCATTTTCATGTTGTTATAATCATAGTTTCATTTCTTAGATTGTCATATAGCGTCGTTATTATCGCCACATAGAGAGTCTAAATTATTGTCAAAATCAACTAAATATGCTTACCATAACTTTCATTGCTAATATCAACATAATCATGAGTGAGTAGTCACCTTTCTAGGGTGTAGGGTAGCCATGTTAGATTGATTAAAAGATGATAATTGGATAAAGGAAATTGTGTTTTTAAAACATTGTGTCTATGCATATTTGGACTTTAACGATAGTTGACGATTCTTGATCACAATCATTGACTAGTGTGGAATTATTTTCCAAGGTAGATATACAGGAATTGAATAGACAAAACGTGACATAGTGGATTAAGACCTAGTAAATCGCACTAAAAGCCTGCTAGACCATCTGATCTATGATTGTAATGAACACACCATTCTTACGAACGCTCAATGAATTATTTGCATATCCTAAATCCAATTTTATCAATATGTCAATCCACATGTGTGAACCTATTTCCCTAGATGCTTCTTATTATTGTTAATTTATCATTTGCTTTATCGTTTTCATTTCAATTTGTTTTTATTTTGTTTTTATGCCATTCGTTAGTTTAGACATCACAAAATCCAAAACCCAGAAAATCATTAGATAAAACTCAATTGTGAGACGATTCGCAATCCATAGGAAACACCATCTCCCTGAGGATCGACCCCTACTTCCCTAATTACATTAATTTGTTATAAGCCTAGTCTGGGTAATTTATCTTTGTATCGGGCTTGCGACAGGCACGATCATGTACCATGTACAACTCCTCCTCAAAATAACCGTTTAAGAAGGCGGTTTTCACGTCCATCTGCCAAATTTCATAGTCATGAAAAGCGACAATCGCTAAGATTATCCGAATGGAACGCAGCATGACTACGGGTGCAAAGATTTCATCTTAATGCAATCCTTGCACTTGAGTGAAACCTTTTTCCACTAGTCGTGCCTTATAGGTGTCTGGTTGTCCCTCTACGAAATGCTTTATCATGTAAAGCCATTTGCACTGAAGAGGCCGAACCTTATCAGACAAATCAACCAGATCCCATACGTCATTATCAAACATAGAGTCCATCTCGGATTGCATGGCCTCAAGCCATAGCTTTGAGTCGGAACAGGTCATGGCTCCTTTATAGGTAGTGGGTTCGTTACTCTCTAGGAGCAAAACATCGTCTCTATCTTTCTCCTTGACTATACCAATGTATCTGTCTGGAGGTATGGAGACTCTACCCGACCTTCTAGGTTCCTCAGGAATATTAACCTCAGCAGAAGATGAAGGAACATCTTCCTCCATCGGTTGCTCGGTTGTTGGTTCTTGAATCTCCGACAGATCGAAGGTTCTATCACTCGTCTTGTTCTCGAGAAATTCTTTCTCTAGAAACTTCGCACTAGCCGCAACAAAAACACGTTTTCAGTAGGCGAATAAAGGTAATGACCAAACATTCCTTTTGGATAACCAATAAAGTATGTCTTGACCGATCGCGGGCCGAGCTTATCCTCGTGTCTCCACTTGACATAAGCCTCGCAGCCCCAAACCCAAATAAAGGACAAGTTAGGGACTGTTCCCTTCCACATTTCAAATGGAGTCTTGTCAACAGCTTTAGACGGACTTCGGTTAAGTATAAGAGCAGCTGACAAAAGAGCATAGCCCCACAATGAATCAGGCACCACCGTGTGACTCATCATGAATCGAACCATATCAAGTAATGTTCGATTTCTCCGTTCGGACACACCATTTAATTGAGGTGTTCCAGGTGGAGTTAACTGTAGTACTACACCACAATTTTTAAGGTGTTGATCAAACTCATTCGAAAGATATTCGCCACCACGATCTGAACGTAGTGCTTTAATCTTTCTACCCAGCTGGTTTTCAACCTTATTCAGGTATTCCTTGAACTTATCAAAGGACTCACTTTTGTGCTTCATTAAGTAGACATATCCATATCTACTCAAATCGTCCGTGAAAGTGATAAAATATCTATAGCCATCTCTAGCGTTGATTGACATAGGTCCACACACATCAGTATGTATGAGTTCTAATAAGTCACCAGCGCGCATTCCAACACCTTTGAAGGAAATTCGAGTCATTTTGCCTATGAGACATGATTCACACGTGCCAAATGATGCATAGTCAAATGGGGAGATAGTCCCATTGTCAATGAGCTTCTTCACGCGTTTTTCATTTATGTGCCCCGTACGACAATGCCATAGATAGGTTTGATCTTTGTCACCAACCTTTACTTTTTTATTACTCACATGCAATATATCTGTGGTTTGATCTAAAACATAAATCCCATTCATGGAAACTGCTTTACCATAAATCATTTCGTTAAAAGAGAAAATACAGCTATTATCCTTTATTACAAATGAAAAACCGTCCTTATCGAGTACGGAAACAGAAATAATGTTTTTTGATAAATAGGGTACATAGTAACAGTTATTTAAAAATAACTCAAATCCACTCGGGAATTGGATTACATATGTTCCCACTGAAACGGCAGCTACTCTTGCTCCATTCCCCACTCGCAGGTCCACATCACCCTTTTCGAGAGTTTTGATGTTTCTTAGGCCCTGCAAATGATTACACAGATGAGAACCACAACCAGTATCAAGTACCCAAGTTCCAAAACTTGCATGGTTAATCTCAATCATATGAAGAAAAGATGACATACCAACAGGAGTGACGCGGCCTGCTTATACGTCTTCAGCATACACGGGACAGTTCCGCCTCCAATGCCCAGTCTTGTGGCAATGGTGGCACTCCATGTTTTCTTTGCTCTTTGTCTTGCCTTGTGAGCTACTGCTAGTCTCACCAGGCCCACTCTTGCCCTTTCCTGGCTTCTTGAACTTCGGCTTCCCTACAGTTAGGTCGGCCTGAGCCTTGCCCTTACCCTTACCCTTGTTTGCAATCGTCAGAACGTCCTTCTCAGTCTGTATGAGAAGTGAGTGTAGCTGATGAGGATTTCTCTTCAAATCATTCATGTAGTAATTTGCCCTGAATTGGGCAAAACCATCATGAAGTGAATGAAGCATGCGGTCAATGACCACGCTCTCTTTGATTTTGCAATCAAGTGCCTCCAGGTTTTAGAGATTCTCGATCATATCGAGAATGTGTGGGCTAACCGGTTGGCCCTTCTGGAGTTTCGCCTCAAAGAAGCGAGTGGTAAGCTCATAAATAACGATCTGCGGTGCTTTTGAGAACTCGTTAGTGAGCGTGGTGAAAATCTTGTTTGCACCTTGGGCAATGAATCGTCTTGGCAAATTAGATTCCATTGAAAAGATGAGTACGTTCTTTATCGCACCCGCCTCCATTACGAAATCACTATAAGCAAGTGATTCATTGGCTCCTACATTGGGGGATGGGTTAGGCGGT
>JAIUZE010017170.1:0-17523 GCA_022085475.1 Heliosperma pusillum | reverse complement strand
TGGTTAAAAATCAATAAATCCCGTAAAATCGAGCTACAATGAGCATGAATGTGTGTAGGGCGATTTTGGCATGAATTTTGCAGCAATTTATTTTATTTATGGTTGAATGAATGAATGTCATTTATTTAATAATTTATGCAAATTTTGTACCTAGTATGGCCTAGTTATTTTTTTATCGTTATTACCCGTAATGTAAGGGAATAACGGTATGGTTGTAATTTTATTGCGATCTCGTATCGCCGGTTTGTATAATTTAATAAGTTTATTTTATAGAATAAATGTATAATAGGAATTTGTATATTTGTACATTTGTAATTATTTTTAAGAAGACCGGTGACTCCCTCAAGACGGTGCCATTTTGGAATGTGTTCCAAGTGAAGAGGCAAGGGACCAAGGAGTTGGTTTCCGAATTTGTAACTTTCTAGTTAATTTTGATTAGCTAGGTGGCCATACTAGGATTTTATTGTTGCTTGATTGCTTGCTTTATTTTCCGCTCATGCCAAAATCGTCACACATGCAGTTTATTACGTTATTGTCTATTCAACGTTATTCACATTTCACCACTTAGTTCACTATAGGGAAGTAAGAACCTAAATTGACAGATCTCTCACATGGTTTAAACAAAATTGAGACTTAGCTTACCAATTAATAACAACCTATGAATCCCCGTGGTATTAGGATACAACGTCGTGGGTCCCTTTTTCCTCGGTAAGTAGGGTGATACGATCACAAGCTAAAATTGGATTGGACTCAACGAGATAAGCGTTATCTTGGGACTAGGAGATGGATTTAGTTGAAATCTGTCAACCAAGAGTTCTAAGGGTAGAATTAGTCAAATAACGACTTACCATTTCGAAATAAAGATAGCATGCGATGACTATTTTTAAATAAAAATGGGTCTTGGAATCATTTATATAATTTAGTGAGAGGTCATTATATGAATGCTAAACTTGTTAAAATGTTTTTTCAAGTAAATTAACAATGAATGTTTATATATTTCTTTTTGTTGTAGTTACCATATTCGCATAATGTCAACATCATCAAACGTTGCAACCTTGGGTAGAGACTCATGGTTGAGGTCCATCATGGACAAGTGTGTCCTTAAGGATGACGGAAGTAACTTCGTTGAATGGGAATCAACGATCAAGAGCGCCGCGTTATCCGATAACGTGCTTCGCTACTTGGTCGAAGAGCCCCCAACCGAACCCGCGCCTAGATCGTCCGCGGTGGTTCGGGCCGAATATGACCTTTATTTGAAGGTTGCTAATGACGTCAAGAATGTCTTGATTTGGTCAATCTCACCCAAACTCAAACTCCAATTGATCTCTCTCAATGCATATGCGATATTCACGAGGATCACTTCGATGGTTTCGCAAGCCCCTCAAATTCTCCAATATGAGGCAATTACGAAATTCTTTGACACTAAGCTTCAAAGGGGCCAAAAGGTTGGCCCACACGTGCTCAAAATGGTTGAGCACGCGGACACCTTAGAGCATCTAGGGTGCAAAATTCCGAAGCAATTGGTGGTGGGTAAGATCCTTCATTCACTCACACCTAAGTTCACCCAATTTAGGGTGAACTATAACATGAATGGCATGGACAAGAGTTTCAATGAACTCCATGCACTCCTCACCCAAGCGGAGAGGGACATGGAGGCTAGTGGCAGTGAACCCAAGGATGTTCTTTCCATGAAAATGAAGAACATGAACCTTGGGGTGAGGAAGGACAAGGAAAGGGTAGACTCTTTCAAGAATAGGAACATCCGGCAAGGAAAGGAAGGTTCTTTTTCAAGGCCAACCAAAGTCAACAAAACAAGCGGAGGGCGGATTGCTATTATTGTAATGGCAAAGGGCATTGGAAACGCAATTGCCCCAAGTACTTGAAAGATAAGAAAGACGGTTGTGTGACAACGTCAGGTAAAATTCTTTCATCACTCTATATGATAGATATTAACTTTGCTAGTACCTCTTTTTGGGTATTTGATACCGGTTGTGGTTCTCACCTTTGTAATCATGTACAGGGGCTGAAGGACGCGCAAGCACTAGCCAAGGGTGACGTGGACCTGCGCATGGGAAATGGAGCTAAGGTAGCCGCAGTTTCCGTGGGCACCTACGTTCTTATTTTGCCTAATGGTTTAGAGTTGTATTTAAATAATTGCTATTATGTTCCAACTCTTACCAAGAACATTATCTCCATTTCCGTGTTAGACATGGAAGGTTTTTCATTTTGTATTAAGAACAACTGTTGTACTTTTGCTTTTAATGAAATGGTTTATGGCGAGGCCATTTCTATTGGAGGTATTTATGTTCTAGATATTGCAAAAGAGGTCTATCATGTAGAAAACAAGAAGCTCAAAACAGGTGAACCTAATCAATCATACCTTTGGCATTGTCGTTTAGGGCACATAAACGAACGACGCATAAAGAGACTTGTTTCATCTAAAGTACTCAAACCATTCGATTACGAATCTTATGGCGTATGCGAATCTTGTCTTCTAGGCAAGATGACTCGTGCTCCTTTTACGGGAAAAGGGACACGAGCAAGTGAAGTATTAGGACTTATACATACGGATGTATGCGGTCCAATGACTATACGAGCTAGAGGTGGTTATCACTACTTCATTACTTTTACCGACGACTTGAGTAGATATGGATATGTCTACTTGATGAGGCATAAAAGTGATGCTTTTGAAAAATTCAAAGAATTTCAAAATGAAGTAGAAAACCAATTGAATAAAAAGATTAAAACCCTACGATCCGATCGTGGTGGTGAATACTTGAACAATGAATTTGATTCACACCTAAAAGATTGTGGTATAGTATCACAATGGACTCCTCCTGGAACACCTCAATTAAACGGTGTATCCGAAAGGAGAAATCGAACTTTATTAGATATGGTTCGATCTATGATGAGTCTAACACAGCTTCATGATTATTTTTGGGGTTTTGCTATCTTATCTGCAATATTTTCACTAAATCGAAGCCCGACTAAAGCGGCAAACAAGACTCCATATGAGATATGGACAGGAAAAGTTCCTTATTTGTCATTTATGAGAATTTGGGGATGCGAGGCTTTTGTTAAGAATAAGTCTGACGATAAACTCGCACCCAAATCTGACAAATGTCTTTTTGTAGGATATCCAAAGGAATCACGTGCTTATTACTTCTACAATAAACACGAGGACAAAGTGTTTGTGTCTCGTGATGCAGTCTTTTTAGAAAATGATTTTATTTCTAAAAGACAGAGTGGGAGAAAATTTGAACTTGATGAAGTCCAAGAGCCACAAACCGAAAAGGACGACGAGGAAAACGTTCCCTCTTCGTCTGGTACGGTAATTATTCCTTCGGAACCTAGGAGGTCAAGCAGAATTAGTCATCAACCTGATAGATACCTTGGTATTATAGAGGAAGGTGATGACTATAATGTGTTACTTTTTGAAAGTAACGAACCTACTACCTACAAAGCAGCCATTTCTAGTCCCGACTCAAAGCTATGGCTAGGAGCCATGCAATCCGAAATGGATTCTATGTACGACAATCAAGTATGGGACTTGGTTGATTTACCTAAGGAGGTACGACCTCTTCAGTGTAAGTGGATCTATAAGATCAAAAGTGGCATAGACAAACATAATGATGTTTATAAAGCTAGATTGGTGGCAAAAGGTTTCACCCAAGTTCATGGTCTTCACTATGACGAAACCTTCGCCCCAGTCGCCATGCTTCGATCCATAAGGATTATCTTAGCGGTTGCCGCATTTCATAATTATGAGATTTGGCAAATGGATGTCAAAACCGCCTTCTTGAATGGGATTCTAGAAGAGGAAGTGTACATGACACAACCTGAAGGTTTTGTGGATCCATCAAACCCTAAGAAGGTATGCAAACTTAAGAGATCCATCTATGGTCTTAAGCAAGCATCCAGGAGTTGGAATCATCGTTTCGATCATGTAATTAAACAAAATGGTTTCACTCGAAGTGTCGAGGAACCGTGTTTATACATGAAGTTTAGTGGGAGTAAAGTAACTTTTCTAGTCTTGTATGTAGATGACATACTACTCATTGGGAATGATATTTCAATGCTCACTTCTGTAAAGGAGTGGCTAGGAATACATTTCCAAATGAAAGACCTAGGAGAGGCCCAGCGCATCTTAGGTATCCGGATCTATAGGGATAGATCTAAAAGGATACTAGCATTAAGTCAAGAGACTTATATTGATAAGATTCTTGATCGGTTCAACATGAAAGACTCTAAGAGAGGCTTTATTCCTATGGGAAGTGGGATCACTTTGAGCAAGTCAGAGTGCCCTACGAAACCCGAGGAGATTGAACGCATGAAATTGATCCCTTACGCTTCAGCCGTTGGATCAATCATGTATGCTATGATGTGCACTCGTCCCGACGTGCATATGCTTTGAGCATGACAAGTCGTTACAAGCAAATCCAGGTGAGAGTCACTGGATAGCCGTAAAGAACATCCTTAAGTACTTGAGAAGGACCAAGGATTCGTTCTTAGTGTTTGGAGGCGAGACTGAGTTACGTGTAAAGGGTTACACAGATGCCAGTTTCCAAACAGATAGGGATGATATGAAATCCCAATCCGGCTACGTTTATATGATGAATGGAGGAGCTGTTTGCTGGAAGAGTTTCAAGCAAAGCGTTACAGCGGATTCTACAACAGAAGCAGAGTACCTTGCAGCGTCTGAAGCTGCAAAGGAAGCTGTGTGGATTCGGCAATTTTTGGAAGGACTATCAGTAGTCCCTACTGCCAAAGATCCTATCACAATTTATTGTGATAACAGTGGGGCTATTTTTCAGGCAAAAGAGCCCAAGTCTAGTAACAAGTCTAGACATGTACTTAGGAAATATCATGTAATTAGAGATTACGTGGACAGAAAGGAAATTGACATTTGTAAGGTTGGGACAGATGACAACATTGCTGATCCTTTAACCAAGCCTTTATCAAAGGCTAAGCATGATGGTCATGTCGTCACAATGGGATTGAGACGTGTGCCAGAATTCCTTTAGATTATGTAATATGTAATAATTGAATGTTGTATTAATTATTTCATATATGATAATGGCATTTATTGTTTGAGTTTTATTTTAAACTCTTTTATTTAGTTTGACTAAATTTAATACTTTGTTTATCCGAATAGATTGTTGGACCCTATTCAAGTGAATAGGAAGAACTTAGTATTTTGTCCCTAGTCACTCAAATGAGGTGACGTCTCGAAATGACTAGATTGTAAGTCGATCGATGGTTGGTTCAGCACCATGGGGTCATGGAGATGACTGGTCGTTTACATAGACAGACTGTATGACACTCTGTCGGACAGTGACATGATAGAGACCCTTAAATCAATTGTTTGATGCCTGGTCGTGGCAGGGTCTTCTATCTTATTCCTATAAGTCGATTCTTTTGACTGGCGACCGTCTATCTGAGTCGGTGCAGTTTCCGATTGGTTTTGGTTGATGTTCTAGGTCGTGCCGTAAAAGGAGGCCGATGGACTTCTTCTGGATCATGGTGATCTGCATCATACAGAGTAGATGGATCAACAGGAATTGTCCACCCACGTTGGGTAAAAACATCTTTAGGCCACTCGAGGAGAAGTTACTGTAAATGCGTGGCCACGCTCGGAAAGAGATCTATGGTAGATTTTCCGGTCAGACAGTTACTCTCCCTATCGAGAAAACCACTCTAGATATTGTCAATCGCAAGTGCGACCTGGAAGACACCTTGCGTTGAGTGGGAGATGTGATAAAGAGACAAGAGAATCGGTGACGCACACTTGTGTCAGACAAGTGGGAGATTGTTGGAGTAGGTGTCCTCCACAAAAGTGCGCCACATAATAAATCTTATTATGGACATATAATTGGGATATTTATTGACTATATATATGATTAGTCAGTTGATTAACGTAAATCAATAACGATTGGCTGACTAGAGTTTGACGTTATTGTCGTTTGACGGCGGTGATCAACTGATCCCTTTCGGTCACACCTAAAGGATGAAATCCAAATAGTAACTAATTATTTGTATACGATACAGTTAATTAGTACATTACATATATTCGATATGTACGAGAGTTAATTATTAGAAAATGAGTTGAGAACTCAAATTCGATTAAGCTTATTTTTCAATTATGCGATAATTGACTAATAAATTTATATCTTATTTTAATACGATTAAATAAGATTTAACTTAGTAATTAATCGTTAAATTACTAAATTAGTTGAGGTTTTGAGATAGAGGTAATTAGTTAATTATATTTACAAGGAGTTGTAAAATAAATTAACTAAGCATTGTGGGACCCATTATATATTGATATAATGGTAAAATATTACTTAAAATGTTAAGTACATATTATTTATTTAATTGAGTCATATAATTGTTATATGATCAAATTAACACTTAATTATACAAGATAATTAACCATATGATCAATAAGTATTTGTAAGACAAATATCAAAAATCAAAATGGACCAAACTAAGGCCATTGTGGCCGGTTGGGCTAGTAGTTACATGGTGATGATTTTGTTCTTATTTTTACTCTTTAGTTACTTTATGAAAGTGACATAACAAGTAGTAAACAATCATCACTTGTTCTACAACACTCCACTCTAATGCATGTGATCAAATGAACAAAATAAGAGCCCTATTTTGGCTTGTGAAGTCCGGCAAAATGGCCTATAAAATGACCAAGTGTTGCTCATTTTTCCTTACTTCATTTTGTGCTTTGTTTCCTTACTTCTCTAAAAACCTCATATTCTTACTAAAACTCTCAAACACTAATATTTACTAAGTATTACTAGTGTAGTAATATAGTCATAATATTAGTAGAATAATATCTATCTTATTATCTAGTTAATAATAAGGGTAGATTATTTGGGTTAATCTTGGTGCAACTTAGAGGAGATCTTCTATTTTGGGGATTATTTGTATTCATCCATATTATTAGCTCAAGAACAACAAGAAGGAGTTCTTGTTGTGCCCTTATATTTTCCATATCAATGTGAGGAAATTTCTTCTCTTATATAAATGTCTTTATATTTGCATGCATGTTACATAGATCATTATAAACTAAATTAAAAAGTAATTTAGTAAATAATTAGAGGAGTCTAATTAAGGTCTATGGACTTTCAATTTAGGTTCAATGTATTTGGCTAAGGGGTGTATATGTGAACAAGGGGCTTGGAATATGACCCTTGATCGTAATGGTTGGCATCTACGCACCTCCTAACCTTCATGACGCACCACGGATGCACGAAAAAGTGCGGACCGTGACATTCTCCCCCACTTGAATGGTTGACGTCCTCATCAACCCCCAATATGGCATGACCATGTTTGCTGATAGAAATTGTGTCTGCTTCTCACGGTCACATTTTTACGAGCGCTAAATTTCGCTTGAAATTAACCCTTGGATAGTTGATCGAACTTCCGTGTGGCTAGTGCTTGATTCTTCATGTATCTAGCATTGCCATCCAACTTTCTAATTCAATGGTTATCTTTATAGTCGTTGCTTCATCGTTGATTTCATCTTGTAAAGACCATGTCATATCGGACGGTAGAGCATCCCCGCGGTCGACTTGCATCTCATCGATTTTGGCTTTGTCTTTCCCGTCTTCCTTCTTTTTATCTTCGGTCTGAAAGTGTGTGGTGTTTCGCTTGAGTAAGTAGGCAAGTATAGAGGCGCTCCAACATCCTGACGCTTCACCCAATGTCTTCATCTTGACGGGTGGCCGGATGAGCCAGCGTATTCCCATAAAGGTTCGACACAGCCCCATTCTGTGGGCGCTTGGCCTCTTCCCAACTATGGCTTCCTCCTTTATAATCTACCCCTTAACATACAAGGACACCACTCCTCTTTAATGTGAGAGGATAATAACAAGAATTCAATATTATCTCATATATCCGCAGGTTGTACTTCCCACGGATCCCTTATGTTGTTCACCTTTTTGCTCTTCCAATCGCCTTTCAATACTACTATCCATATCTCCCATCTCTTTGCGGTTGTGATACTAGAGCGAAACCCGCTCTGATACCACTTGTCACGTCCTTACTCTTTGAGAATATAAGGATCGTGTGCCACTCAAGCCAAACGCCTATTATGGTCGAGTAAGGCAATACTCCAACTCAATTACAACAACACCAATGAGTATCACAACTGATGCGTGTATTTTGTATAGACTTTCTAGTCCATTTATGCACGTATTTCTATGTCATTTAGGTGATATTGTATCGCCATATGCCCCTATTTGGCTACTTTGTACTTTCATTACTATTTTTTAGGTACAAGCTGCGTAGTAGCGGAAACCGAGCCAAAATAGTCCACTTTGCATGCATTTAGGAGAATGGAAGGAACGGAACAAGAACTCTTGCTTGGGGAAGCGTGAAACCGCTCGCAATCAAGCTCAAATGCCATGACTCACACTATGTGCCAAGCCAGAAGACCTCGATCGACTATGCATTTGATCGTCGAGGAGAGTTGAAGAGAAAAGTTGCTCGATCGAGCTGTCCTGTGCTAGATCGACTAGTAGCCGCTGAAGAGTTGCTCGATCGAGTAGAATTGTTACTCGATCGAGTGATTTTCTCCAATAAAGTCCTCGATCGAAGGGTATTTTCCCTCGATCGAGTGGAATCTATTACGGGCTTTAAGTCCATAGCTTAATTAGGGTTTAGAGTCGTGTTTTGCACTATATAAGACTCTTATTTGTCGTCATTAGAATTCATCATGGGGTGATCCCTGATCATCACCACTTAGCTTCTAGTTTCTGAACTCTCTTCTTTCTTTAGTTTACATTCGGGTTTATCGACGTGGATTTTTCTTTACGCCGAATTGCTAAGATTGTAAACTTCTTTTCTCTCTTTTATTCTTACCTTGTTTAGTCTTAATTACTGTTTTACTTATCTCAACTGATGCGTTGTTATTGTTCATGCTTGTTAATTACGATTTTATTATGTCTATCGTCATATGTTCAATCGTCTTTATTAGCATCGTTAATAGCATGAGTAGCTAATTTCCTTGTATGTTAGGATGAGGGAAACTGTAGTAGAGGCATGTTAGGATAGATTATTTTAGTTAGTCACGAATATGAGAATCAGTCTAAGCAATTTAATTGAGGTTTAGTCGAATGAGTGCACGCAGTAGACTGGCTAGGTAGTTAACCCCGACTTGGATCGAGAGATTGGAAGGGAAGGCTTGCTTAGAATTGATAGGTGACTCCTAAGAGGACGAGAGTTAATTAGGAAAATCCCTAGGGTGGTTTGAGACCGAGAGGAGAAAACCATTGCCCTTCTCATTGATAGATTGACTGACTTAGTTGACTCGTAGATGCCGATATTGCAGTGGACCGAATCCTAGCATATTCTCTCTTTATCTGATTTATTTCATTTTAATTTCTACCTTTATTTCTCTTCCTTTAATCTTATTTAGTTTAGTTAAAACCTTTTCAAAACCCCCTAGATTGTTACTGACAGATTTAGATTTCAGTTAATTAGTTTTCTCCCTGTGGAGATCGACCCTACTTCCGCTATCTTCTTAGTTAGTAGACTTAGGTTTTATTTTTGGTGTATAACGACCAAATCAACAACGGTATATATTTGAGAGAGGGGTGATGATTACGAAACTTATGTAGTGCGGAATAATCGTAACATCACAAGAATATGGTAGTATTGATAATAATATGATTACATAAGTATTACAAGTATAATGTGTATAATAGATGTGTACAAGAATGTACAAGGATAAGGAGATGATCTAAAATGAGGCATAAGGCCTCCTATTTATAGGCCTAGGATATGGAGGTTATGCATGAATAGGTGTCTTTAATGCTCCTCTTGGCCGAATAGGTGTGTTTGGGACGAAGGGGTGCGACCTTCGTTCCTCTTGGAGAGTGGCGGCATCTCTTGGGCTTCGTTCCTCTTGAGATGTCGCGAACTGGTGCGATGCTTGGCGTGAACATGTGCGAGCAATCTTCATGTATGATGTTCCTCTTCAATCTGGCGCCAAGTGTAGTTGTCTAGGGGGAATGTATTGGGTGGTTATTATGTGAGGGGATGTATTTTGTAAGGGAGGATGAATGGTAGTTATTTAGGTTCAATGTATTTGGCTAAGGGGTGTATATGTGAACAAGGGGCTTGGAATATGACCCTTGATCGTAATAGTTGGCATCTACGAACCTCCTAACCTTCATGACGCACCACGGATGCACGAAAAAGTGCGGACCGTGACACCTAGATCAAGGTCTAATTGTAGGCTTAGGATCAAGGCCTCATATTCTGCTTCGTTATTGGTGGCTCTGAATTCGCATCGTACTGCCTGTACTATCATGTCTCCCTGTGGAGACTTCAAGAATATGCCAACCCCGGTTCCCCTCATGTTTGAGGCTCCATCTATGTGTAATAGCCAGGGTTGATCTGTAACACCCCGTAAATTTGGACCGTTATTATATTTTAAAAATAATATTTTAAAACAACTTTAATTTAATATTAATTTAATTGAAATAATAATAATTCGACAAAACATAATTTTATTTTATTTTGAAGTAATATAATTATTTTTGATAGTTTGGAAATGTTTAAAAGTAATTTAAACTATATTTAACCTTTTTCTTTAATAAAAGAGTATTTCAAAGAAAAGTCGTAAAAATGGGATTTTCCATTTCTTACGGTCGTTGGGTAAATGAGTTAGGATATTAGGCATAGGAGTACTTAAAATTCTAGTAAACTTGTGTTTAAAAACTTTAGCGTTGTCGGAAATCGCGTTTGACGAATAATTCGAATTCCCGTCAAATCGAACCAAAACCGAGTAAAAAAAAAAATAGACCCAATACCCCATGACCCTTATGGCAGCCAGCCAGCCTTTCCCTCTCCCTTAGGTTCCATTTTCATTTTCCCCAATTTGTTCTACCAACATCAAAAATCAACAAAAAAATCAAATAAACTTACAATCGTAATTTCAGCATAACTTCTTCGTTTCTAGTCCGATTTTCGCAAAATTTATATATTCGGAATCCTCTCTTCAAGATCTACATCCTAGTATGTTTTAATTCCAGTTTCCCTAATTTCGATTTAAGCTTATTTTTGGGTATAATTTCGGTTTATGTGATAATTGTTGTGTTTTTGTTGTTTTAAATAGGTGAAGATCATGAAGACGACTTAGGAGACTCATATATAGTAGAGGACGAAGGGTAGTCACGGTTTTTAGGGTTTTCTCAAGGGTTACTTTTGTTTTTCTAGCTTAAGGTAACTATTCCGAGTTACTCGACGATATAATGTCACAGTTGTTATGTGTTGGATGTTATTTGAGTAGTAATATGTTAAGTTTTATATCACATGAATTATCATTGTTAAAGTTTATTAATTTTGTAGTTTATCTCATATGTTTGATTGTGAAATGAATTGGTAATGGTTGTATGTTGCTTGTGACGATATTGGGATGATATTGGAACGATTTTGGATAAAAGAAAAGAGGGAGTAAAGGGGACTGACCTGGCAGGCCGTGAGTGCTGCCAGGCAGGCCGTGTATGTGGTGTGTGTGTGCCTTGTATGTGGCGTGTGTGTGGCCGGGTTTGGCCGTTGTTCGGGTAGTGTGTTTGAGCCTTTGTTTGATGCTTTGTGTTTGTCATTTGTACAATTGAACATGTTGATATTTTGGTGTATTAGTAATTTTTATTATTATGAGAAATTGTTGGAAATGGGTTAGCTTATAAGTTGGAATAATTTTTCCTTATGTTGATAATTTTCACATGAATTGTATTATGTTGAATTGTGTGATTTGAGTCAAAATGAGTCAAGACTCTGAGCTGGGCCAATATGACCGAATGAGTTTGGTCAAATTAGGTTTAAAGCGGTCATCCCTGATTTGACCAATGACCCGTCGCGGGACTAGGGTCGGGGATTTGTCTTTGGGGTAAGCTTGGATGACTTTGGTTGATAATGAATATTATAAAATGATGCTTAAATATTTATAATTTATATATTGGAAATTAGATGCCTTGGCCATGTTGTTTTGTAATGTTGTATTATCATTTGATTATACTCGTGTGTAGCCTTCCATAAGCGAGGTTGTGATCATTTGTGTGTACAAGTTTGGACTTTTTGCCCTTCTTATTGTTAAGTTGGCTAAAGTATTCACTTGGGACGAGGTCCTAAGTAAATATCTTCGGTCATTGTCATAGATAGGTCATTATAGTCTTTGACGAGTGTATGTTCACGGCTTAATAGCCTTTGTGTTCCCGGCTTGGTGGGTTTATATCCAAGCTGGGGCATGACTTTTCTGCCCCTAATTATTGAGTGGATGGTCAGCTTAAGTACTAGCCAACCCTTTGGTGGACTCCTTAGGGTACTCATGTGGTTTTATCATGAGTCTTGGGTGCGGTGGTTTTATCCGCATTTCTCTAGGTCTGCGCAGTCTAGGATTAGGGTTGAGTTGTATCTTGGCCATGTTTTAAATGTAACCTCTGAGCTAAAATACTAGCTTCCCTACCTCGTGGTATAGACTCGAGTTACAAAGTGACTATTGACTGTACTAGGAACTTATGCCTGTCTCTAGATATATTGCCCTTTCTTGTTTGATGATTCTATGAAACATAGAAGGTGAGATGCAAGCCGGCTATGGTTGATAGAGTTTGGATTCCCGTATGATATGTGACTCACATGATAGTGTAGCTTGAGTTGGTCTAGTATTCACATACTAGGACTATATGTTATTTATATTGAATTTCACATGAAAAGCTTGATGGTTTAGCCTTTAAATGGGCTATGTATTATATTTGCTCATATTTATATGCTTTCATGTTATATTAACATGACATTTCGTGGCTGGGAGAACTCGGAGTTACTCCCCACTGACTGTGGCTTTCGTGTTTGTATAAAATGCGATTGACAGGTAGGTGATGCTTATATGGGGTACACGGACGAGCTAGCGAGCAAAGTAACCTTGGAACTTAGATTGGTTCCCATTTTGTAGTGACATGTATGTCACACTTTTAGAGACATATGTCTCCCTCTGTACATTTGTTTTGTATCATTTTGTTCTCCGCTATTTATAGCGATGGTTATGTAAATAAGTTTGTTTAGACCTTGCATGTTTTGACACCTTCTATTAGGATATCTTTATAACAGGTTCAGGTTTTAAAAATTACAGGTTTTTACTCAAATGAACCTATTACAAACATATCCATGCAGTTTTTATTTAGAAATTACGTGTTTAATTTTTCCGCGATTTTTGAGGGTGTCACAGTTGGTATCAGAGCTTATTTGCTCCCAACGCACGTTTGTGCACCCTACTATAAATAACTTGACCTTGAAATAATAAACTTGAGAGATGGGTAGGATGGGTAGATTTAGGACTTTATGTTGTAGTCTCTTTGTGATTGCTATTTGTTAAGTAAGTCTTTGTTAAGTAAGCCAATGTCTTCTTTTGTAAGATGGCTCCTCCAAGAAAAGTTGTAGATAATGCAATCCTACAAGCTCTTACTCAGATTCTTCAGAATCAACAAAACCAACCTGTTCCTGCTCCTCTTCCTACTCCGCCTCCAGAAGGTGCCCCTGGCACTTATACTTGGGTGGCAAATCAATTAACTCGAAACAACACCAAGACGTATGGTGGTGAAGTAGATCCAGTGGCACTCACTGAATGGTTCCGTGAATTGGAGAAGAGTTTTGCCTTGTATGAAGTTCGTGAAGGTGACAAGGTGAAATTGGCTTCTCATTTCCTTGTGAAAGAAGCGGATAGATGGTGGTCTATGACTGGTCCTACTTCTATTCTTGAACCTGGCTTTGGTTGGGATCGCGTTAAGGATCTAGTTGAAACTAGATTCTATCCAAAAGAGCTGAAACAACAAAGACTTAAAGAGTTCATGGAATTGAAGCAAGGAAATCTTTCTGTTCAAGCCTTTACCGATAAATTCAATGAACTTTCTCACTATGCCACTAGACTTGTCAAAAATGAAGATGAAAAAGTTTTCTTTTATCTTGAAAAGCTTACTCCAAAGCTTAAGAGTATGATTCGTAGAGATTCTACATCCTTTGTCTCGATCTACGATGATGCCTTATGGGCCGAGAGCTCTCTTAAAGCTATTGATGAAGAGGCTCGTGCTTCTAGTACATCTCTTGGCAAGAGGCCATTCTATCCTACTCCTAGGCCTTACGTTGTTCCTTCTAGGCCTTATGTTGCTTCTTCCATTCCCTCTTATCCTAATAAGAGAAGGTTTATTCCGAGTGGTCAAGCAAATCAAGGTGCTCGTAATCTATCTCCTAGCAACAACAAAGGACTGAAGGATCGTGTGTGCTACCAGTGTAAGAAGCCAGCACATCCCGGAGTTGGTTGTTTTGATAGGGATAGGCCTATTATATGTTTCTTCTGCAACAAGCCTGGACAGAAGGCTATTGTATGTCCTGCGAAGAAGACTGATGTTGCTACTACACCTGCTACTTCTGAGAGACCGAGAGGTCGTATTTTCTTGATGAGCCGTGCTGAAGCTGAGGCACACCCAGATATAGTCACTGGTACGTTCTTAATATTTAAAGTTCCTTGTTTAGTTTTATTCGATACAGGTGCTTCTTTGTCATTCATATCGATGAAACTCTCCGACAAATTACCTCTTGAATCTTCGCTTGGTGAAAGCACGGATATATCTTTACCTTCCGGTGACATTTTTTCCTGTTCTAATATCTATTCCAATGTTCCTATATCAATATCGGGATCTATTTTTCCGGCTAATCTCTTTCGATTCCCACTTGAAGAATTTGATGTTATTCTGGGCATGGATTGGTTATTTACTTATCATGCTCGATTCGAATGCCGAGATCAAAAGATTATTCTTAAAAGTCCTTTGGGTACTCGTGTATCTTATCAAGGAGTTAGAAAGCAAGCTAGTGTGAAGTTAATCTCAGCTATGAAAATGATGAATGTTTTGAAGAAGGGTCATCAAGCGTTTCTATGCGTAGTGACTACTTCTGATTCTTCTCTTCCTCCTTTGAAGGATGTTCCTATTGTTTGTGAATATCCAGATATTTTTCCCGATGAATTACCCGGAATTCCTCCTGAAAGAGATGTTGAATTTTCCATTGATCTAGTTCCTGGAACTGGACCAATTGCTAAAGCTCCTTATCGTATGGCTCCTTCCGAATTGAAAGAGTTGAGAATCCAACTTGATGACTTGATTGAGAAAGGCTTTATTAGGCCTAGTGCTTCTCCTTGGGGTTCTCCCGTTCTCTTTGTGAAGAAAAAGGATGGTTCTATGCGACTTTGTATCGATTATCGTGAACTTAATCGTGTGACAGTCAAGAACAAATATCCTCTTCCACGAATTGATGATCTCTTTGACCAATTACGTGGTGCTTCTATTTTTCCAAGATTGATCTTAGATCAGGTTATCATCAAATTCCAGTTCGTGAATCCGATATTCCTAAGACTGCTTTCAGCACGAGATATGGACATTTCGAATTTAAAGTGATGCCTTTCGGATTGACTAATGCTCCTGCTATCTTCATTGATCAAATGAATCGTACCTTTAGTGAGTACCTCGATAAATGTGTTGTGGTAATCATTGATGATATCTTAATTTTCTCAAAGAATGATGAAGATCATGTCAAAGATCTCCGTATCATTTTAGACATTCTTCGTCGTCAAAAGTGGTTTGCTAAGTTCTCTAAATGTGAATTTTGGTTGCATCAAGTAGCTTTTCTTGGACATGTCATATCCAAAGATGGTATTATGGTAGATCCTGCTAAAATTGAAGCCGTTGTTGATTGGAAGAGTCCGAAAAATGTGACTGAAATTCGAAGGTTCCTTGGTTTGGCGGGTTATTACCGTCGATTTGTGAAAGATTTTTCTAAGATAGCTAGACCGATGACTCAATTGTTGAAGAAGGAGTCTAAGTTTGTGTGGACTGATGAATGTGAGAATGCTTTCCTGGAATTGAAAACTAGGTTGACTACTGCTCCAGTGTTGACCTTACCTGAGGATGGTGTGGACTATGATGTTTATTGTGATGCTTCAAAATATGGTCTAGGTTGTGTCTTAATGCAAAATCGAAAGGTTATTGCTTATGCCTCTCGACAGCTGAGAGTTCACGAGGTGAATTATCCGACTCATGATCTTGAGTTAGCTGCGGTGGTGCATGCCTTGAAAACATGGAGACATTACCTTATTGGAGTTCATTGCCGAATTTATACCGACCATAAAAGCTTGAAATGTATTTTTACACAGAAAGAGTTGAATATGAGGCAAAGAAGATGGCTAGATTTAGTGAATGATAATGATGCTGAATTAATTTATCATGAAGGGAAAGCAAATGTGGTGGCCGATGCTTTGAGTAAAAAGACTGGTCACTCTTTGAACACTATCCGTGAATTACCTCATGAATTTATCGTAGAATTTCAAAAGTTAGGGATAAGCCTGGTTGAGAAGGGCTTTGATCATCTTAGTGCCTTGAGTGCAAAACCTGACTTTTACCGTGAGATCCGTACTTGCCTACCTGAAGATGCTACTTTCAAATCCATTCAAGCAAAAATTCAGCTTGGGCAAGCTAGGGATTGTGTGGTGGATAGTGATGGATATCTTCATTACCATGGTAGGATGTATGTTCCGAATTTAGCTGAGTTGAGAAAGAGGATCCTTGTTGAGGCTCACCTTTCTCCTTATTCTATTCATCCTGGTGGTCACAAGATGTATAAAGACTTGAGATTACAATTTTGGTGGCCTAGAATGAAGATTGATGTCGTAGATTATGTTAGCAAATGTCTTACCTGCCAGAAAGTGAAAATTGAGCATCAGAAACCCGGAGGTTTGCTACAACCTTTGGATGTTCCTCTTTGGAAATGGGAATCCATTGCCATGGACTTTGTGATAGCTTTACCTAGAACTACTGGTGGAAAGGATGCTGTTTGGGTAGTTGTAGATCGACTGACCAAATGTGCTAGATTTATACCGATCAAGGAAACATGGAATTTAAATGTTCTAGCTGGTGCCTATGTGAAAGAGATAGTACGCTACCATGGAGTTCCTAAAGATATAGTTTCAGACCGAGACCCTAGATTCTGTTCTCTTTTCTGGACTGCTTTACAAGAAGCCATGGGTAGTAAGCTACTAATGAGTACAGCTTTTCATGCCGCTACAGACGGACAGACTGAGAGGACTATCCAGACATTAGAGGATCTTCTCTGAGCTTGTGCCTTAGATTTTCATACTTCTTGGGAGAAATGTTTACCTCTTGTTGAATTCTCCTACAACAATAGCTATCCAGCCTCTATTAAAATGTCACCTTATGAAGCTTTGTATGGTAGGAAGTGTCGTACTCCTGTCTGTTGGGATCAAGTCCAAAATGCTCATGTGTTAGGACCCGATTTGGTGACTGAGACCGTCAATCAGGTTCAGATCATTAGAGAGCGCATGAAATCCGCTCAAGACCGACAGAAATCTTATGCCGATATCTGTCGTCGACCACTTGCCCTTGAAGTTGATGATCGAGTATTCCTCAAGGTATCACCTATGAAAGGGGTGAAACGGTTTGGTGT
>JAIUZE010017169.1:0-11539 GCA_022085475.1 Heliosperma pusillum | reverse complement strand
GTTTTGCTAAACACTTGTTCTTTGCTAACATTTTAAGAGACCCCGTCTCTTTGTTGTATTTCCGTATTTAGTTTGTAATATTTTGACAATCCTCGTTTTATTTAACTTGCATGTATAAAAGTTTTTAAAACTACCTATTTCCGCTATATAATTCACATGCTTGTATGTTTTATATTTCCGCATTCGCGAGGGTTGTCACATAAGTATTGTTTTGTGACTTTAAAGTGTTATTATCACGCATTTCCGTAAAACCGGGTTATATTCGGTATAAACCGTTAAATAGAGCGATTTGGCGTTTAATAACATGAGCTTGTTTTATACATATTATAATGCTGCATTTTTATTTTTATTTATGAATGTCATATTTTCAATTTATGAACGTCATATTTTCAATTTATGAACGTCATATTTTGGTTTATGTAATTTGGAATTATGTAATTTTTCCTTGTATGACCTTAGTTTTAATCGATATTGCCCGAAATGTATGGGAATATTGATTCGGTTGTAATTTATTGTTATCTCGTATCACTTTTATTGTATTATTTTATTTTACAAATGTATAATAGGAAATTATTGTAATTTTATTATATATTTTGTAACTAATTATAAAACCGGAGTTTCCCAAAGACGGTGCCATTCGGAAAGGAGTTCCGAGAGAGAGAGACGGTGACCTTGGGAGGCGTGCTTATGAAGTTCAAGGGACCAAAGGAGTTAATTTCCGAATTTTTAATAGATTATATGATTTTCTATTCCTAGGAAAGGCCATACTAGGAGTTTTAATTTATGCTTGCATTTTACTTAATATGTTTGCATGCATTGCCAAATCGCCATAACATGACATGCATATTTTATCGAGTATTCAACCGTGTCAATTAAAATTATCATTAATTCTTCAATTTAATTCACTTAAACGAGATAGATAATAAATTGTCATGACCTCTCATATTAAATAATTGAGATCAAGTCTTACCAAATGTTAGAATCCATGAATCCCAATTTCGCAAGGAAGTAGGCTCGGCTCACCGGGGTGCTAAACTTGTTACGTTGGGTAAGTGGGGTAATAAAAGTTATTATTTCGAAATTGGGATTGAGCTCAACGGAAGTATTCGCGACCGTAGCCGCATGTGTTCTGGGCTTAAGATAAATATTAAAGTAATATTATCGACCGAGAATTCTAATGTAGAATCGATTAAAGAGTTAATCCACCGAATTATGTTGATAAGGGATGAATCGGCTTACCGTGCCCAAGTTGATATGAATTTGGATCTCGGAATCATTTATGATAGTTGGGTAGAGGTCACTATATAAATGCTTAACTTGTTTAAAATGTTTGCAAGTTTAAAACGATAATTGTTAATTATTTCCTCCGTCTCCTTTTGAAGTTTCATTTTACTGCGATGGATACATCTCATTCTACCGTACCTATCACCATTGATTCATATCACAAATCATTTGATGAAATTTTCTCTCAAAATAATCTTGATACGACTAGAGAACTTCATTTGGGAATAGGTTCCGACGGGAATCTCAACTTTGTTACTTCCTCCAAACCCCCTTTGCCAAAACTTTTGGTGAAAGAGTCTTGGGAAGACAATCTCACCAAGAAGATGCAATCCTTGTCTTTGGAAGCAAGGAGAGATCAAGAGGCAAGTGGGAGTATTAGCAAGAAAAGTCTTGCACCTAAGATGAAATGGTTCAAAAATGAGAGGAAGAAAGGTAAAAAGTATAAGAGAAACGGAATAGGTAGTAAGACTACCAAAGGTCCACAATTCAATGATGAATGCAATTATTGTCATGGCATGGGCCATTGGATGAGGAATTGTCCCATTTACTTGGAGCATATTAGAGATGGACTAGTGATTCCACTCGGTAATACTCTCTCCGAAATTTTTGTTATTGATATAAATTATACCTCCACCTCAACATGGGTATTGGATACCGGTTGTGGTTCTCACCTTTGTAATCATTTACAGGGGCTAAGAAACGTGGAGAAGCTAGGGAAGGGTGATGTGGATCTACGACTTGGAAATGGAGCTAGGGTAGCCGCCACTTCTAAGGGGACCTACGTACTTGTTTTAGCTAGTGGTTTTGAATTGTACTTGAATAATTGTTATTTTGTACCTTCTTTGTCTAAAAACATAATATCCGTAGCCATGTTAGACATGGAAGGTTTTACTTTTGCGATAAAAAACAATTGTTGTTTGATTTCAAATAATGACTTGGTCTTAAGCCAAGGTAATTCTATTAATGGTATTTATGTTCTTGAGACATCTAATTCAACAAGAGATATCTATAACATTCAATCAAAAAGACTCAAGTCAAGTGATCCAAATGAGTCATACATTTGGCATTGTCGATTAGGTCACATAAATGAGAATCGCATCAAAAGACTAGTATCGACTAGTATAATTAAACCGTTTAATTTTCAATCTTTTTGTATATGCGAATCTTGTCTCCTAGGGAAAATGACTCGTAATCCTTTTAGTGGTAAAGGGACACGAGCAAGCGAACTATTGGGCCTTATACATACCGATGTGTGTGGACCAATGACTATTTCTGCTAGGGGTAATTATGACTACTTCATTACATTCACAGATGATTTAAGTAGATATGGGTATATTTACTTAATCAAATATAAAAGTGATGCTTTTGAGAAATTCAAGGAATTTCAAAATGAGGTAGAAAACTAATTGAACAAAAAAATCAAAGCACTACGATCCGATCGTGGTGGTGAGTATCTTAGTAATGAATTTGATTCACACTTGAAGAATTGTGGCATTGTATCACAACTAACTCCACCTGGAACACCTCAACTTAATGGTGTGGCCGAAAGGAGAAATTGAACCCTACTTGATATGGTTCGATCTATGATGAGTCAATCCGAGTTGCCAGACTCGTTTTGGGGATTTGCAATCCAAACCGCCATAATATCATTGAATAAAATCCCGACCAAAGCAACCGAAAAGACTCCATATGAGATGTGGAAAGGGAAAGTCCCAAATTTGTCCTATATGAAGATTTGGGGATGCGATGCTTTTGTTAAGGTAAAGACCGATAGTAAGCTAGCCCCAAGATCCAAAAAGTGCATTTTCGTAGGTTATCCAAACAACTCTCGTGGTTACTACTTCTACAAACCTCAAGAAAACAAAGTGTTTGTGTCTAGTGAGGCTGTCTTTTTAGAAAGGGAACATACTTCTAAAAGCCAGAGTGGGAGAAAATTTGAACTTGACGAAGTTCAAGAGCCACAAACCGAAGAGGAGACGTTAGAAGATGTTCCTTCGTCGTCTAATTCTGTTGTTCTACCATCTGTACCTAGGAGGTCCGGAAGGGTTAGTCACCAACCCGATAGATACATAGGTATTATCGAAGAAAATAACAATTTTGACTTGTTACTTTTAGAAAGTGATGAACCCACGACCTACAAAGCTGCCATCTCTAGTCCGGATTCCAATTTATGGCTAGAAGCCATGAAATCCGAAATGAATTCTATGTATGAAAATAAAGTTTGGGACTTGGTTGATTTGCCTGAAGATGTAAGACCTCTTCAATGCAAATGGATCTTTAAAGTAAAGAATGGCATAGAAGGACATGATGATGTCTACAAGGCAAGGCTAGTTGCAAAAGGTTTCACTCAAATTCATGGTCTTCACTATAACGAAACTTTTACTCCTGTAGCCATGCTAAGATCTATTCGGATAATGTTAGCGATTGCCGCATTTCATGACTATGAAATATGGCAAATGGATGTCAAAACCGCCTTCCTAAATGGGTATTTAGAGGAGGAAGTGTATATGATACAACCCGAGGGTTTTGTAGATCCAAAAGATCCTAACAAAGTATGCAAGCTTAAGAGATCCATTTATGGTCTCAAGCAAGCATCGAGAAGTTGGAACCATCGTTTTGATCATGTTATAAAAGAAAATGGTTTCACTCGAAGTGTCGAAGAACCATGTTTATACATGAGATTTAGTGGGAGAAATGTTGTCTTCCTTATATTGTATGTAGATGACATACTTCTCATTGGGAATGATTTACCAATGCTTACCTCTGTCAAGGGGTGGTTGGGAAATCATTTTCAAATGAAAGATTTAGGAGAAGCACAACGCATATTAGGTATCCGGATCTATAGAGATAGATCCAAGAGGATATTGGCTTTAAGTTAGGAATATTATATGGATAAGATTCTTCGACGATTCAACATGGACAAATCCAAGAGAGGTCTTGTTCCTATGGGTAGTGGGATCTTTTTGAGCAAGTCTCAATCACCCACCGAACCTGAAGAGGTTGAACGCATGAAATCGATCCTCAATGCTTCTGCCGTAGGATCGATCATGTATGCCATGATATGCACACGTCGTGATGTCTCGTATGCTTTGAGCATGACAAGTAGATATCAAGCCAATCCAGGTGAGAGTCACTGGATAGCCGTAAAGAATGTCCATAAGTACTTGAGAAGGACTAAGGATACATTCTTAGTGTTTGGAGGAGAGTCTGAATTATGTGCTAAGGGTTACACCGATTCAAATTTCCAAACCGATAGGGATGATATGAAATCTCAAGGTGGCTTTATTTATATGATAAATGGAGGTGCGGTTAGCTGGAAGAGCTTCAAAGAGTCAGTTATTGCGGATTCTACAACGGAGGCTGAGTACATTGCAGCATCTGAGGCTGCTAAGGAAGCTGTTTGGATAAGGCAGTTTTTAGAGGGGCTAAGGGTAGTTCCTTCTGCCAAGGATCCTATCACGATCTTTTATGATAACAGTGGGGCGATCTTTCAAGCTAGAGAGCCCAAGTCTAGTAATAAGTCTAGACATGTACTTAGAAAATTTCATGTTATAAGAGATTACGTTGAAAGGAAGGAGATTGCGATATGTAAGGTTGGGACAAATGATAACATTTCTGATCCCTTAACCAAGCCCTTATTGTAACAACCCGAAAAGTACCCAATTTTTCTAGTAAAAATATTTACTAACACTTTTCAGTAGAACTTAAGTTTTTAAAATAGAATTTATTGTTTCGAGTCGTATTTTGAAATTCCGCGTTCGTATTTGGAATTTCTGAGAGATTTCATGAAAAGACCGTTTTTAGTCATCTTTGACTTTTCTTGACTTTTAAGTCGTCTTTGACTTTTTTTGACTTTTTAAAAGTCGTCATTGACTTTTCTGGACTTTTAAGTCGTTCATAAAATTTCTTGGACTTCTAAGTCATTTTGATTTTCTAGACTTTTAGTCGACTTGGACTGTCGTTGACGTTACCGACTCGCCTCGAATTTAAAGACGAAAATTTTATTTGAAAATAAATTTAATTTATTTTTATTAAGATTTATTTGAATTTATGATAATTTAATATAATTATTTTGGATTTATTCGGAATTAAAGAATAACTTTTATGATTTAACCCCAAACGTCATTTAACTATTCCCGGGTCAATTTAAGTCCCGAAACCCGACTTTGACATGAGTCACGCGCCCCAGGTCACTTTTTTTCCACTCATATTATATCTTTTAATTAATATGATTAAACTAATAAAAATATCTAAGATATTTGTAACTTTATCGGTCTGTCAACTTAAATTCCGCAATCGCTTAAAAACAGACCCGATTTCTCTTCTTTTCTCACGTCTCTTTTGCCTCTCTTAAGCCTTGATATTTTCTTTCTTTTCATTACTCACTAACAACTTTTCATTTTCCAACAAATCAACTTAAGATCAAATTAATCGTTCTTCATCGTTCTTGAACGTTCTTCGTCGTTCTTCATCCGTTCTTCGTCGTTCTTGAGCAAAATCATCATAAAACCTTCCTTTCTTAATTAAATCCGTCCTAACTTATATTTCTAGGATCTCCTCTTCGCTCCCCATCTTCTAGTACGGTTTATTTTCAATTCCGTCAAAATCGTTTTCAACACTTTAATTATGGAAAATCAAAGTTTTAATTCTAATAATGTTTTTCTTGTCATATCTTATAGGGGAAGATTTTGAAGACGAGTTTGGTGACTCGTATATTTTAGGAGAAGATTAGAAGACGGGTTTCTTATTTTCTTATTTTCTTAGTTCTTATTATTTTGGTGCTACTTGATTTTGCTAGCTAAGGTAACGATTCCGAGTTACTCGACGAATAAATGTTACATAGCTTTAGTTTTAGTTTATATTATTGTCACTTATGATTTTTAAGTAGTAATATGATAAGTAGTTATTTTTCTTATGTGGTATGAATAATTAGTATGATTAGTGTTCTTGCCATATTTTGATGATTGGTTCATAATCATGATTTTTGTATGCATGATGGTTGAATTGGATGTTTACAAATGGATGTTGTTAATTAAAAACATGTTAGAATTAAATTGGGAAGTGTGTTTGGTGAAACGTGGAAAAAATGGCTAACCGGACCCAAACCAGGCCGGTTCAGGCCCGGTCCAGGCCGGTCTGGGCTGGTTCATGGTGGGTCCGGGTTGTGGTCTTTGGGTTGTGTCGATGTTTGATTGTTTGGTTGTTGTTTTGACGGGTTTTAATTATGTTAAGCATGCGGGAAATAATTAAGAAACGGTTTTTGTAAAAATTGTAAAATCTGCCAAAATAGCCCAAATCTGTCCGTGGGCCCATTCAGGCCATGTTGGGTTCGGCCCAAAATCAGCCCGTGGGTCCCACTTTGGGACTTGTGACGGGTTTTGAGTTATTGTCATTTTATCGTGTTTTGTAATATTTAACAAGTGGGAAATTTTTAATAAGTAAATTATTTAATTAAAAGTATTTTTCATAAACTTATTATTTCTCACATGTTAGAAATTATAACACGAGATCGTAGTTTAATTTGATATCCTTTAAGTCAAGCGGGGGGGTTACGTAAGATTAAATAATTCACATGTTAGAAGTTTTAATAAAATAACATGTAATGAATATGTTGAGTCTATGTTCAAGCCTCGAGGGCTAAGGACTGTGTCTTACCGGTTTGGCCCCCCCCCAACGGGTTTGGTCAAACTAAGATCTAGTCAGACCCCGTTTTGGGACGAGGACCGTCGCGGGACCAGGTCGGGGATTTTGTCTTAGGTAAGGTTTATTTAATGAATGAATGATAAGCCTTAGTCGATTATGAGGACGATAGATATTAATCTGATTATTGCAATCAGTCAATGATAGGAAGTTTTTCCCAGTGACTGTTTAATTATATGGTTGGTGTCGTGTTGACTAAGTACCCATAGAGAATTATGCGTATATGGCGTCTTGACCATGCTAATTCTAAATGAGTATCTTGGACCATGACATTGATAGGCCCGTACTATCTTTAACGAGCATATGGAGTTTGCTGCTTGATAGCTTCTGTGTCCCGGCTTGGTGGGTTTATATCCAAGTCGGGGTATGGCTGCCATTGTTTCCACTTGGGGAAATGGAGCCAGTTTAAGTACTAGCCAACCCCTTTGATGGATCTTCTTAGGGTGTACTCATGTGATTGTATCATGGGTCTTGGATGCGATGTTTTTTCCGCATTTCTCTGGGTCTGCGCAGTCTAGGTTTAGGGTTGAGTCGTATCTTGGACATGTTTCTGAGAGGAACCTCTGAGCTAAGATATGTGCTTTGGATCTGGGCCATGTCAGTAGTGTGACCGCTGAGCCTAGATGTGTGCTTGGTATTTGGGCCATGTTACCGGAGTGACCGCTGAGCCTAAATATTTAAGTATATCCTACCTCGTGGTATAGACTCGAGTTACAGTCGACTATTGACGGTGCTAAGAACTTATGTCTGTTTGTAGAAGTATTGGCCTTTCATGTTTGATGATTCTATGAGCTTTAGAAGGTGAGATGCAAGCCGGCTAAGGTTGATAGAGTTTGGATTACTGATTGTTAACTGATTCACATGATTACGTGTTGATTAGGGTTTGAGTGTATCATGGCCATGTTACAGGGTATCCTCTGAGCTAGCATACCAGCTTCCCTACCTCTTGTTATAGTTTATTATCGGATTCACATGATAGCTTTCGCATGATAGGTTATATGTTAGTTAAATGTTTTATAACATGAAAAGCATATCATTTATGTTAAAGTTTTGTATTTTCCATATACATTGCTTTTATGTTATTCATGTTTCATTAAACTCGACATTTCGTGGCTGGGGGAACTCGGAGTTACTCCCCACTGACTGTGGCTTCCGTGTTTATATTTAATGCGGTTGGCAGGTTTGTGATGCATACATTGGGTACATTGACGAGCTAGCGAGCGAAGTATTTACCTTGGACCTATATTCGGTTCTTAGATTGTATATTATTATACACTCCTTTTAATTCAGTATTTATACGGGAGATATGTCTCCCGTCTTGTATAATTCTTATGTAAAATATTAGTTTCCTTTTTGTATGAACCTTTTTATTTATGACACCCTTCGTTATGTATTTAAATTATTTTTTTTCTTTCCGCAAATTTGAGGGTGTCACAGTTGGTATCAGAGCATTTTTGCTCCCGACGCACGTTTGTGTACCCTTGTATAAAATAAATTGACCTTAATAAAATAATGAACTGGTGAGATAGAATGGTAGGATGGGTAGATTAGGATTTATGTTGTAGTTTATTGTTTATGCTAATTGTTAGGAGTAACTAAATTGTTGTTTTGTTTCTTATGAGAGTTAGACCTCGATGTAGAAGAGATTTGTGTTACTTGCCACAAGGTCCTCCTCCATAAAGACGAAAATTGGCCAAGGAGCTATGCTGGGCGGCTCAGCCCAGATTGGTAGGAGCAATATTATCGCATTGTATGGTGGAATATGATTACCTGAAGGGAGTATCTTACCGAAGATTTGAAGATTTATAAGCCCAATTGAAGTTGAAGTCTTCTTCATATAGGTCAAGTCTATCGTCTTTATAATATTATGCCCTCTTCCTTCCATCTAGTTGCTTCTTTCTCTTCCAACCTTTTTGACTTTTGAAAATTTCTCTTGATAGTTCCTCCATCTTACCATTGGTATCCTTACCTTCCTCTGGTAACATTTTAAGGATGTCATACCCATTTGTTGGAAGTATATTATACTTAGTCGGAAGAACTTTGAATCTTGTGGAATATTAGTTTTGTTAGAATGAACGTGTGATTTGAGGAAAGTGTTATAGATCTAATTTCACCATATGGTGGTGAGAGTTGGTGTCCTTGAGGAAGGTGTGGTGAAGTATGTTTAATAATTGTAAAGCGTGATGCTTGTCATGACTTGTGAGTAATAGTTCATGATATTCGATGGTATAAGGTCGAAGGAATTGGCTATGACTTCTTAACTCATTAGTAATTTAGTCTTTTGGACTTAGAAGTTTAGTATTGGTTTGAAGACCATGCTTATGATATGTCTATTTTGGAGTAAATAAGAAGTTTCGAATATGGTACCTAGCCATCCTATTAAGCTAGTTCCGTGTTTAGATGATTATAAGGATTTGAGGATCAACTTAGGAGGAAAGTCTCTTAGTGGTTTTAGACTATGAAAACTTGAAGTTGCAATATCATTTCTTTTGAGGATCGAATTAAGCATAATGGTGGTTGGTTGTTGTGGTTAAGGATTTTAGTGGTTCTTTAAAGGTTACTTGGAAAAATAGTTGTTTTAAATGTTGGACCCTATGGGGAATAATTACCTTGTGGAATTTTGGATTTGGATGACCAAACTTGAGGAATATTGTTATAAGCAAAAACCGATGTATGGAGAGTTTGATGGAGCTAAATAAATTGATTTACGGTCGCATTGCCCTATAATTGGCAAAAGTTAAGTGAAATGAGATTGGGTAACTAATCTCTTTTGAGGATTTGTGTTTTTAACTTTTGAAGATGAGAAAGTTCATTGTTAATAACTTAGGATAATGAATTTTGGAATAAATTGGATCAAAGGATTTCATAGTAAGCCTCTTTTACTTTGTGGTTGTTAGCGATCTTGTTTTCCTAATTATAAATATTTTGATGGTAGTTTCCAATAAGAGTTTTGATGGAGCTAAGAAGATTACAGTTCGTAATAAATCTTTCATGGGTTGTGAGTTATGGAGTTTACCGTATCGATGGACCTTAGAAGATTTTAATTGAAGTTGAATAATTGGGAGTTGTTACTCGATGTGTCATGCTTATGAAATATTTTGGTAGGAATCTGATGATTGAAAATGTTGAGATTATATTGCACTCTCTTGAGGATTAGATTCAGGTGCAGTTAGTGTTGTCGAGTTACGATCGACATTTGAATTTTCATAGATGGAAGATAGTATTGTGGTTCATTCCTCGCTCTTCCCTCAAATTGATCCTTAGGCAATCCGCTACCTTTCAATCCTTCCAATTTGTAGTCCTTTTTATTCGTGTGGACGTATCTCTTAGTATCTCGATTCGTGATTTCGATGTTCGAGTTGCTCTACGTTCGGGTATTGTCTACTTATTTCCATTCTATCCTTGAGAAAACTTTCAAATCTCCTTCTTTCTTCTCTCTTTCTATTCGATTTGTTTTTCGAATATTCCGTTCCTTCTATCGAATCTCATCTTCTTATACATAGATTACTAGAAGCTTTGGGTTAGAAATTTTAGGCATAGATAGTAGAGTTATTACCTTTACTATAAAAATTTTGAACTAAAAGTTTTAGGAAATGTTTTATGATTTCAAGTATTTTACCGTCAAGGAGTGTTGAGACTCGTTATTGGAGACGTTCGATAACTAGTTTTCTCATTTATTGATGCGAAAATGTATCTTTTAAAGTCTTTGACTTGGGACGTCGAGGTTCTTAACGGCCGACGAGAACTTTCCGTTCCATTGATAAGACCCTATATTTTTATTACAAATATATTTTTAACAGTTTTGAAATGGACCTACATATATGTTACTTTCCTTCTTCTAAGTTTCGAGGACGAAACTTTTTAAAAGGAGGGGTGATTGTAACAACCCGAAAAGTACCCAATTTTTCTAGTCAAAAATAATTTAACTAACACTTTTCAGTAGAACTAAGTTTTTAACAAGAATTTATTTGTTTCGAGTCGTATTTTGGAACTTTCGCGTTCTTATTTGGAATTTTGAGAGGAGCTTTCATGAAAGACCGTTTTTAGTCATCATTGATTTTCTTGACTTTCAGTGTCTTGACTTTTTCTTGACCTTTTTAAAGTCGTCATGACTTTTCTTGACTTTTAAGTCGTCATTAACTTTTCTTGACTTTTAAGTCATCATTGACTTTTCTTGACTTTTAAGTCGACTTTGACTTTCGTTGACTTTTTCCGACTCACCTCGTAATTTTAAAGACCGAAATTTTATTTTGAAAAATAATAAATTTAATTTTTTTTTATTAAGATTTATTTGAATTTATGATAATTTAATATAATTATTTTGAATTTATTCGGAATTAAAGAATAACTTTTATGATTTAACCCCAAACGCCATTTAACTATTCCCGGGTCAATTTAAGTCCCGAAACCCGACTTTGACATGAGTCACGCGCCCCATGTCACTTTTTTTCCACTCATATTATATCTTTTAATTAATATGATTAAACTAATAAAAATATCTAAGATATTTGTAACTTTATCGGTCTGTCAACTTAAATTACGCAAATCGCTTAAA
>JAIUZE010017168.1:0-33280 GCA_022085475.1 Heliosperma pusillum | reverse complement strand
TCTAATACGATTTCTAGCATATAAGCATATAAAACACGTAAATGATATCGAGTAACCCTTCACCGTTACCTTTTTGCGTCTTTAAACGGTTTCTAAACCTTCCTAGTCTCCACCTACATACAATTAGATAATAAAAGATGAATATCATTCACCTTGAGAAAGACGGATAATTTAAAAAGTGAGAAAGACGGTAATTTTATTACCAATACGGATAGAGGAAGCTAAGAGGGGAAGAATAAGACGAACTTACGAGAACTTGAGCGAGAATTGAAGGCGTAGTGATGATTCTAAGTTTGAGCAAGAATGGAGGCTAGGGTTTTGGTGTTTACTAGAGAGGGAGAAGAAGATGATGAATGAGGGTGAGTTAGGGTTAAGGGGGAGTATATGTAGGGTGAGTCGGAAAAGTCAACGAAAGTCAAAGACGGCTCAAAAGTCAAGAAAAATCAAAGACGACTCAAAAGACTCAAAAGTCAAGAAAAGTCAAAGACGACTTAAAAGTCAAGAAAAGTCAAAGACGACTTAAAAGTCAAGAAAAGTCAAAGACGACTTAAAAGTCAAGAAAAGTCAAACTCGTCTTAAGACGGGATTTTCATGGAATCTCGCGGAAATTCCAAATACGAACTCGGAAATTCTAAATTCGACTCGAAACATAAAATTCAAATTTAAAACTTAAATTTGCTGAAAATATTTCATAAAATATTTCTACTAGAAACATAGGGTACATTTCCGGGTGTTACACCCAGCATACAATTTATTTAGGTATGTGCATGTAATGGCATACATGTTTGGTCTCATGTAATCAACAACTCTTAGGTTATGTGGATGACTATGACCCTTTCATAGTGATCCCACTTTTATCAACATAAACAACCTATTTAACTTGTTGAATAGATTAAGGATCTTATCGATATAAGATACCTTTTAAATGCCAAGCTAAAATCTTCTATTCCACAATAGATTTTGATTTTAGTATACATATTGCCCTCTTTCATCCAACATTAAAATCCAACCACTCCTTTCAAAAAAGGTAATATGAATATGTCACTCTCAATGAGTGAAACGTCATTCATGTGGAAAACAATTTCTCCCACTGAACTTCATGTCTTTACATGATAACTTTAACTCCCACTTAACTTCATGTCCATACATGACTTTAACTCCCACTGAAATTCATGTCTATACATGACTTTTCGACAATTCGAGTGAAACCCTTCTTATATCTTATAATAGAAAAGATCATCATAACCTCTAGGTAGATACATACAATAGGCTTGTGTCATGTACACATCCTATTCCAAATCCCTATTTGGACATGATGTTTTGATGTGTATCTGGCACACACATATTATGAGGTATTTCACTGATGATTTGGATCTAAGCAAAGTTACGCATTAACTTAGCTTTTGTAGACATCTACATGTCTATCTATGCAACTACAATTGGACAACTCCAAATAAAACATTTTCTTTGCATAGATTCCATATAGTTTCATAAGTCTCTTTTAGAAAAACGAAATTCAAAATTTCTGGGTACTTCCACTTCATAGATCATAATCTTATTATATCAAGAACAATTTCTTTTGGTCTCGTCACTAGTCTAAGGATTCACCTAAGAACGCTTTCTTTTGGTCTCCTTACTAGTCTTGAGTCTAACCTAAGAACATTTTCTTTTGGTTTTCTCACTAGTTCCTAACTAGTTTTCCGTTGTGGCTTATTTTCTCCCACTCTATCTTTAGAAAAATACAACTATTTTCTTTAAAGATAGCCTTATGAGCCACAAACAATTTTGTACTCATACTTGTAAGGAAGGTGGAAGGATCACAACATGACCTTAAGTGATCTACTAAAGACTTCTATGTAAAGACATCGAATCTTAGCTTCAACATAGACTAGTTCTATAAGAGCTAAAGAGGTGAACTCATATTCATGTCATTTACTTTCATTATAAGTGGTGATGCCAATTGGTTTGGTAGACTCCCTACTTTGAGTTCAATAACTCAATTTTGACTTAGCAATTGATCTTTCAAGGTGAGAATCGAATTCTTAGCCTTTTATTATAATGATCCCATCATCATAATATTTACATGATCAATTTGAGTCGATATAATTTATGTTATTTGCGCAAGACGGTATTTTAAAAATCATGGGTAGTTACCTTAGCTTCCTTTAAAGAGCTTTCTTAGGCTTGCTTGTCTTTGCCTTTATCCTTGCTAGGATGCCCTAATTACAATTAAATAGGGTAAGAGTCACAACTTGTATCTATATACCAAAGTTGAGATCATAACATAAACGATAGGGATAAATTACCAACTGAAACATCTTTGCAGTTTTGATATCTCCTAGATATTTAGTGCAATTTCCCTTCCAATGCCCGATTCCATTATAATAATGGCACTTGTCCTCGGTTGAGGCACCTTTCTTAGGGTTGGGTGAGCTATTCTCAATAGCTTTTTCTTCCCTTTCCTTTGAAGGTGGAGGGCTTCTTCCCTTTACTACCATCTTTCTTGAACTTCCCCTTGCTCCTTTTATTAATATGGAGTACATCCTTGGAAGTGCTAACATTTAGCCCATGTCTCTCTCGGCTTGCACGAGCATCTTGTGCATTTCATGAAGAGAGGTTTCTCATGTTATGCATATTGTAGTTTACCCTAAACTTCACATATGCTTTGATTTTCCCCAAGGAATGTTAGACTCGGTCGATAACGGGTTGTTCGGGAATGGTCACCCCTTGCAATTTAAGAGTCTCAACATGCTCAATTAATTTGAGTACATGAGGGCTAACTTTTGGTCCTCTTATAGGTTCATGTTGAATAATGTGGAAGCCGTCTCATATTGTAAGATACTAGGAGCTTGTGAAAAAAAAACATGGTCACAAGCTTGGCATAGATCTCATAGACCGTGCTGATCTTATGACACTCCCTTGAAGATCGGCCTCCAACGAGAAGATCAAAACGTTTTTGATCACGGCGGACTCTTTGTGGCTAGCCTCATAGACTCGACTTGCGTGGCGGTTGTCCTTTCATTAGGTGCGGTGGGAGAGGCCTTGGCAAGGTAACGAAACCTGTCGTCACCTGTCGCGGCCAAGCGGAGTTGCATATCCCAATTGGTAAAATTAGCGCCATTCTTTTCTAACTTGCATCGATCCATGAAAGATCAAATCCATGAGACATTTGTGAGAGTTGGAGCATAGGTGGTGGTGGACGAATTAGCATTTGCCATTGCGAATAAATAATTATGACTACAAATTTAAGACATAAAGGAAATGTTAACATTTATCGTTTTAAATACTTGTAAACATTTTAAACAAGTTTAGCATTTAAATAGTGACCTCTACCCAACTATTATAAATGATTCCGAGATCCAAATTCATATCAACTTGGGCACGGTAAGCCGATTCATCCCTCATTAACATTATTCGGTGGATTAACTCTTTAATCGATTCTACATTAGAACTCTCGGTCGATAATATTACATTAATATTTATCTTTAGCCCGGAACACATGCGGCTACGGTCGCGAATACTTCCGTTGAGCTCAATCCAAATTTCGAAATAATAACATTTATTACCCCACTTACCCAACGTAACAAGTTTAGCACCCCGGTGAGCCGAGCCTACTTCCTTGCGAAATTGGGATTCATGGGTTCTACATTTGGTAAGGCTTGATCTCAATTATTTATTATGAGAGGTCTTGTCAATTTATAATCTATCATGTTAAAGATGAACTAAATCGATGAATTAACGATTATTTTAATTGACACGGTCGAAAACTCGATAAAATATGCATGTCATGTTATGGCGATTTGGCAATGCATGCAAACATATAAAATAAAAATGCAAGCATAAAATAAAACTCCTAGTATGGCCTTTCCTAGAATAGAAAATCATATATTCTATTACAAATTCGGAAACCAACTCCTTTGGTCCCTTGAACTTCATAAGCACGCCTCCCAAGGTCACCGTCTCTCTCTCGGAACTCCTTTCCGAATGGCACCGTCTTTGGGAAACTCCGGTTTTACAATTAGTTACAAAATATATAATAAAATTACAATAATTTCCTATTATACATTTGTAAAATAAAATAATACAATAAAAGTGATACGAGATCACATTAAATTACAACCGAATCAATATTCCCTTACATTTCGGGCAATATCGATTAAAACTAAGGCCATACTAAGGAAAAATTACATAATTCCAAATTACATAAACCAAAATATGACATTCATAAATTGAAAATATGACATTCATAAATAAAAATGCAGCATTATAATATGTATAAAACATGCTCATGTTAAATGCCAAATCGCTCTAATTAACGGTTTATATCGAATATAACCCGGTTTTACGGAAATGCGTGATAATAACACTTTAAAATCACCAAACAATACTTAAATCATATTTAAGTCCAAGTTAATTATCCCAACTCATTTAGGCCTCAAAAATTAGTCATCACTCAATTTTGACAATAATTCAACTTGTTGTTGTATAATAGCTCATAATTAGACTTTAAAATCATATTTTAAGCAAATAAATCCAAATTTAATTACAATAATTTCAAAATTTGAATTTTAAATTTTTGTACATTCTGGAACATTTCCATGACACTCATAATGTCAAAAAACATGGTTTAAAAATTTCGAATCGGTTTTGAGAAAAATAGTTGCGCTTTATCGGTTTTATCAAATAAAATACATAAAGCACGCAAAAATTAATCATATTGAATTTTCAACTTTAGATCTGAAATGTGGGACATTTATGTAACCAGTAAAAATTTTCTCTTGTCATGAAAATTATTTTAGCTATATTTGCTAAATTAGTCACTATTTATGCCATTTTTACATTAAAAATTCATAAATCAAGCAAGACAAATCATATCAGTCTGAAATTTTACAGTCTGACAATAAAACATGCATGTGACAACATACTAAAATTGCATCATCAGATTCAAATCGAAAGTATATTTGATAAATTAGTCACTATTTATGCCATTTTTACATTAAAAATTTTTCAATCATGCTAGACAAATTATATCAGTCTGAAATTTTCCAGTCTCACAGGAAAACATGCATGTGACAACATACTAAAATTTCATGGTTAGATTCAAAGCGGAAGTATTTTTTTAACCATTTGACCTTTATTTATTTCATTTTATCATATAAAACTCATAAATCACACGAAACAAATTCAATTCACACGAAATTTTACATACAGTAAATAAAATGCATGTGTGATATTGTGTAAAAATTTCAAGGTCCGAAGATAAGTCTAACTATTTTTAGCATTTTAAACATCATTTTACTCATTAAAATATAATAAAAATACTAAAAATCATATTTGAGCACTATAAATTTCCATAAACCATCAAAATGACCTAAAATCATATTAGGACCAGAATATATTGACATGCAAATAACTTTGTAATTTTATCTTATAAAACACAAATTACTAGTTTTCATTAAGTTACCATAACTCGAAAAAACTATAAATCGATTATGCATGCAACAACCTTGGCTCTGATACCACTTGAAAATTTCTTAAACTCGATATTAGACACTTCTAATATCATTTTACAAATAGTTTACTCTTAAACTAAATAAATCTTATGCATGCATACCAAAAGAATTAGAAGAAACAATTTCCTTACATTGATTATATGGAAATTGGCACAATATTTGAACTCCTTTCAAATATTGATCTTGAGCTAGTAAGATGAGGATGAATTCCAAGTTCTGAGTATAAGAACACTCCAATTAGTTGCACGCAAGACTACCCTTAATCTCTATAAAATACTACACTAGTATTAAAAATAGTAGAAGCCCTTCTTATGAACTAATAGATATATTACTACCCTTAGTAATGATATTATCAGTGTAGGAACACAAGAAGAATTTCTCAAATTTCTTTTAGTGAGAGATAGAGATTTTGTAGAAAGATAAGCATACATGCAAAAATGAGATGTTATGGTATATATTAAGAGGGAAAAATAAGCCCTCTTTGCCTTGTTAAAACCGGTCACCCACACCCCACATGGGTGGGGTGTTGTCACTTCCAATTGTTCTTAACAATGTAAAAAGGTTGAGTGTTGGTAATAGTTTTGGGTATGATTATGTCTAATTCCTAATTAGAATAATACACAAAAATAATCACCCTTTTGTACACTACCAAAACCGGTGCACCCTTGTAATATGGGTGTCCATTTTATTTTTGCAATTTGTCATTTGTCACAAGTGTGACATGTGACATGTAACATGTAATTTTGCTTATAAATGTGCATTTAACCAATTTAAATGCAATTTCATAACAAATAAATTAGACTTAACATTTTAAGTCACATTTTATAATTACATGTAAATAAAATGGGTCCTCTCATATTTGGTTAAAAATAATCTACAACAGTTTGTAATTATAATCGACCAATTTAACTTATCTCAAATGTTTCATAAACATAATGCATTCTTAGTAATATAACAATTAAATTACCAAAATGAATCTTATTTAATCATATTACAATAAGATATATTTCTCACTCACAATTTAAACTTGGTTCATTTTAAGGGATTAATTAATCTGTATCACTATACAATTAATTAATGTACATGATTAGGGGATTGTCCTTTAGGTGTGACCTCAAGGGATCAACTGATCACCACCGTCATACGACAGTAACGTCAAACTCAATTGAGCCAATCGTTACCGATTTATGTTGACCAGTTGACTATAATATTAATCATCCCTTTGTATTCTTATTATTGAGATTTAATTATGTGATCGCACTATTGTTGAGGACATTTTTTACTACAAACAGGTCATGCTGAACCTCTCAAGCATCTTATCTATATAAGACTCCTGACTGAGGGATAACATCCGTCGTGATCTATCTCTGTAGATACGGATCCCCAAAATTCTTTGTGCCTTGCCCAGATCTTTCATCTGGAAATGGTTCTTTAACCAAACTTTTACCGAAGTTAAGAGAGGTATGTCATTCCCAATCAAGAGTATGTCATCGACATAAAATATTAGGAAGACAATCTTGCTCCCACTCGACTTGATATATAAGCATGGTTCTTCGACCGATCGAGTAAATCCATTCTCTTTTATCACCTGGTCGAAACGATGATTCCAACTCCGAGAAGCCTGCTTAAGTCCATAGATGGAACGCTTAAGCTTGCATACCTTCTTAGGATTTTTAGGATCAATGAAACCTTCAGGTTGTACCATGTACAACTCCTCCTCCAAATAACCGTTTAAGAAGGCGGTTTTCACATCCATTTGCCAAATTTCGTAGTCATGAAAAGCGGCAATCGCTAAGATTATCCGAATGGAACGCAGCATGACTACGGGTGCAAAAATTTCATCATAGTGCAATCCTTGCACTTGAGTGAAACCCTTTGCCACTAGTCGTGCCTTGTAGGTATCTTGTTGTCCTTCTACATAATGCTTTGTTTTGTAAAGCCATTTGCACTGAAGAGGCCGAACCTTATCAGTTAAGTCAACCATATCCCATACGTCATTCTCATACATAGAGTCCATCTCGGATTGCATGGCATCAAGCCATAGCTTAGAGTCGGATTAGGTCATGGCACCTTTATAGGCAGAGGGTTCGTTACTCTCTAGGAGTTACTCTCTAGGAGTAAAACGCCATCTCTCTCATTCTCCTCGACCATACCAATGTATCTGTCTGGAGGAATAGAGTGTCTACCCGACCTCCTAGGTTCCAAAGGAATATTAACCGCAGCCGATGATGAAGGAACAGTTTCCTCCATTGGTTGCTCGGTTGTTGGTTCTTGAATCTCCGACAGATCGAAGGTTCCATTACTTGTTCTATTCTCAAGAAATTCTTTCTCTAAGAACGTCGCACTAGCCGCAACAAAAACTCGATGTTCAGTAGGCGAGTAAAAGTAATGACCAAACATCCCTTTTGGATAACCAATAAAGTATGTCTTGACCGATCGTGAGCCGAGCTTATCGTCAGGTCTCCACTTGACATAAGCCTCGCAGCCCCAAACCCGAATAAAGGACAAGTTAGGGACCGTTCCCTTCCATAATTCATATGGAGTCTTGTCTACAGCTTTAGACGGACTTCAGTTAAGTATTAAAGCAGCTGACAAAAGAGCATAACCCCACAATGAGTCAGGTACAACCGTTAGACTCATCATGGATCGAACCATATCAAGTAATGTTCGATTTCTCCGTTCGGACACATCATTCAATTGTGGTGTTCCAGGTGGAGTTAACTGTAGTACTACACCACAGTCTTTGAGGTGTTGATCAAACTCATTCGAAAGATATTCGCCACCACGATCCGAACGTAGTGCTTTAATCTTTCTATCCAGTTGGTTTTCAACCTTATTCTGGAGTTCCTTGAACTTGTCAAAGGACTCACTTTTATGCTTCATTAAGTAGACATATCCATATCTACTCAAATCGTCCGTGAAAGTGATAAAATATCTATAGCCATCTCTAGCGTTGATTGACATAGTTCCACACACATCAGTATGTATGAGTCCTAATAGGTCAGTAGCGCGCATTCCAACACCTTTGAAGGAAATTCGAGTCATTTTCCCTATGAGACATGATTCACACGTGCCAAAAGATTCATAGTCAAATGGGGAGATAGTCCCATTGTCAATGAGCTTCTTCACGCGTTTTTCATTTATTGTCCCAATACGGCAATGCATAAATAGGTTTGTTTTGATCTTTGTACCCTAACCTTTGCTTTCTTACTACTCACATGCAATATATCTGTGGTTTGATCTAAAACATAAATCCCATTCATGGAAACTGCTTTACCATAAATCATTTCGTTTAAAGAGAAAATACAGCTATTATCCTTTATTACAAACGAAAATCCGTCCTTATCAAGTTCGGAAACTGAAATAATGTTCTTAGATAAACTGGGTACATAGTAACAGTTATTCAGAAATAACTCAAATCCACTCGGGAGTTGGATTACATATGTTCCCACTGAAACGGCAGCTACTCTCGCTCCATTCCCCACTCGCAGGTCCACATCACCCCTTGCGAGAGTTGTGATGTTTCTTAGACCCTGCAAATGATTGCACAGATGAGAACCACACCCAGTATCTAGTACCCAAGTTCCGAAACTTGCATGGTTGATCTCAATCATATGAATAAAAGAAGAAGACATACCAACAGGAGAGACGCGGCCTGCTTTTATGTCCTCACGGTACACGAGGCAGTCCCTCCTCCAATGCCCAAACTTGTGGCAATGGTGGCACTCCACGTTACCTTCATCGCTCTTTGTCTTGCCTTGTGAGCTACCGCTAGTCTGACCAGGCCCACTCTTTCCTTGCCCTGGCTTTTTGAATTTCTGCTTCCCTACAACTAGGTTGGCCTTAGCCTTGCCCTTACCTTTGCCCTTGTTGGCAATCATGAGAACGTCCTGTTTCAGACTCCCACTCAATTTCAGATCACTCTCTGTCTGTACGAGGAGTGAGTGGAGCTGATGAAGACTCTTCTTCATATCATTCATATAGTAATTTGCCCTGAAAAAGGCAAAACCATCATGAAGTGAATGAAGAACGCGGTCTATGACGATCTTCTCATCGATTTTGCAACCAAGTGCCTCCAGTTTCTCGACATTCTCAATCATGTCAAGAATGTGTGGGCTAACCGCTTGGCCCTTCTGGAGTTTCGCTTCAAAGAAGCGACAGGTATGCTCATAGCTAACGATCCTCGGAGCTTTCGAGAACTCGTTAGAGAGCGTGGTGAAAATCTTGTTTGCACCTTGGGCATTGAATCGCCTTTGCAAATTTGATTCCATTGAAAAGATGAGTACGTTCTTTATCGCACCCGCCTCCATTACGAAATCACTATAAGCAAGTGATTCATTTGCTTCTGCATTGGGGCCTGGGTTTGGCGGTAGTGGCTCAGTCAAGTACTTGAGCTTACCGTCAGCAATGGCAACATTCCGTAATGCCGCCTCCCAGTCCGCAAAGTTGGACCCGTTATTCTTCAGTCGCGTTGACTGATTCATAGTGTCCATGAACATCTTAAGCCAGGATTCACGTCCGAGCGTGGCACTTGGCATTGGGTCATCAGTATGGCCAACCATTTTGTTATTTAGCAGTTATATCTGTATATAACGGATTCAAAAACTGTGAAAAGAAAATAAATATGATAAGTTTCATCGTTTTAATTTTGAGTCTAATGAAAAACTGTTTAATGCGATGACTCATGCATTTATACAATTGACCTCCCTCATGAATTATATAAATGATCCCAAGACTCAATTTCTGTAAATTGATAAGCCAACCTCTTGGCTAATTCTACTTTTAGAATTCCTGGTCGATAAATTTCTGTAAATTCCATCTTTAGTCCATCATAATCACGAGATATTACTCGTACTATAATGTTGAGATAAAAATAGGTCAACACTCACTACTTACCCAACGTAGAAGGGGTCATATTATGACTTCCGACGAAGAAGGGGTTCATAGCAGTTTTCCCTATAAAGACTAGTCTCAATTTTATTTATAGGGGAAGGTCCCATCATCTTAACTTAAATTCTTTTTAAGTGAACGAATGTCTAGCAACTCGAGAATGATTTAACTAAGGTGATGGCCCTCAAAGCGAGTGACATCTGTATGTCCATGATTAAAATATTCTAACAAAATGAATCATTTTACATGCATTTTTATTAGGTGGTTTGGTTTAGGGGGAATATGATGCAATTATCTATCATGTGATGGAAAGTAAACGAGAATGAAAAACGTAAAAAGAAAAACATGTCCTAGTGTGGCCTATCCTACCAAAAAGAATGAAATACAACTTGGAATCCAACCGATTGGACCCTCGAAGCTTGACTTGATCACCCTTCTTGGTCCATGTAGCGGGAGTGAGCTCCAATCTCCATCTTTAGTCTTCTTTGAAATTACAACAAATAAAATTACATTGTGATCCTATTTATAATTACATGCTAATTTCAAAACCCAAAACTAAAAATAATGGAGATTCGAGATCTCAAAATACATCCAAGACTATGGTACCATCATTACGGTAACACAATCTACTAAGGCCACACTAAGTTACAACTGATTGTAAAAATACGTTAAAGATTCATTCAAACAATCCAAAACATATTATAAAAGCACCAACTAAAATAAAACATGCAAGACATAATACATTTATTACGATGTTTTATTATCCAAACCACCCTTTTAACATAGATTATAATTATGTAGTGATTATGTGACACCCTCAAATTTTGCGGAAAGAAAAAAAATAATTTAAATAAATAAAAGATGAGAATACGTTTCTAATAGGTTCACTTTAGTGAAAATCGGTACATTTTAAAAACCGGAACCTACTATTAAATATATTCATCATAAGAAGGTGTCTTAAATAAAAAGGGTCATAACAAAACGGAATTAATATTATACATAAAAAGTATCCAAAACGGGAGACATGTTTCCCGTATAAATACTGAAATAAAAGAGTGTGTAATAATATACAATCCTAAGAACCGAATATAGGTCCAAGGTAAATACTTCGCTCGCTAGCTCGTCAATGTACCCAAAGTATGCATCACAAACCTGCCAACCGCATTAAATATAAACACGGAAGCCACAGTCAGTGGGGAGTAACTCCGAGTTCTCCCAGCCACGAAATGTCGAGTTTAATAAAACATGAATAACATAAAAGAGATGTATATGGAAAATACAAACCTTAACATATACGATATGCTTTTCATGTTATGAAACAATTAACTAACATATAACCTATCATATGAAAGCTATCATGTGAATCTGTTAACAACCTATAACACGAGGTAGGGAAGCTGGTATGCCGGCTCAGAGGTTACATTTAAAATATGGCCCTGATACACTCAAACCCTAATCATACAAGATATCATGTGAATCAGTTAACATCCGGTAATCCAAACTCTATCAACCTTAGCCGGCTTGCATCTCACCTTCTAAGATTCATATAATCATCAAACATGAAAGACCAATACTTCTAGAAACAGGCATAAGTTCTTAGTCCAGTCAATAGTCGACTTCTGTAACTCGAGGCTATACCACAAGGTAGGAAAACATCCTAGTCCTAGACTGATCAGACCTCGCGACAACAACTAACCCATTCCCTGTCTCATGACCACAAGTACATGAGAATCTCTACTAGGCGACCCCCTAAGCAGAGTTGGCTAGTACTTAAGCTGGCTCCATTCCCAAAGTGGAAGCAATTAGGCAGCCATGCTCCAGCTTGGAGATAAACCCCCCAGGCCGGAACACAAAAGCTATCAACAAGTGAACATATACTCGTTAAAGATAGTAAAGCCTATCAATGTCATGGTCCAAGATACTCATTTAGAATTAGAATGGTCAAGACGCCATATACTCATAATTCTCTAGGGGTACTTAGTCAACACGACACCAACCATATAATTAAACAGTCACGGAAACCATTTCCTAACATGTGACTAATTGCATATAAATCATAATCAAATAACATATCGCCTCATAGCTACTAAGGCTAATTCATTAATTAAATACAACCTTACTTGAAGACAAATCCCCGACCCGAGTCCCGCGACGGGTCATCAGTCAAAACGGGGCTGACTAGATCTTAGTTTGGCCAAACCCGTTTGGTCAAACCAGCTAGAAACAGAGTCTTTACCAATTAGACTTGAACATAAAAATCATCATATTCATTACATGTTTATTTTATTAAAACTTCTAACATGTGAAATATTAAATCTTACGAAAACCCGCATGACTTAAAGTATATCAAATTAAACTATAATCTCGTATTATAATTTCTAACATGTGAGGAATTATAATATTATGAAAAATACTTTTAATTAAATAATTTACTTATTAAAATTTCCCACTTGCTAAATATTACAAAACACGATAAATTAACACTAACCTCAAAAACCGTCACAAGACTAAAAAGGTGACTCATGGGCTGATTTGGGCCGGACCTAACACGGACCTGGACTGGGCCCACGGGCTGTTTTGGGCTAATTTGGGCTGTTTTGATCGACTTTACTAAAAACCGTTTCTTAATATTTCCCGCATGCTTAACATATTTAAAACCCGTCAAACAACAACAAAACAATCAAGTATCGACACAACTCCCAAGGACCAAACCCGGACCAATCCAGACCGGGCTGGACCGGACTGAACCGGCCTGAACCAGGCCTGAACCGGCCGGTTCTCAGACCACCTTACCCGGCCACTTCCACGGCCACAACAACCACCACCCCAAATTAATTCTAACATGATTTTAATGAACAACATCCATTTTTAAACATCCAATTCAACCATCATTCATACAAAATCATGGTTATAAATAAATCATCTAAATATGTCAAGAACACTAAACATGTTAAAATTTCCATACTACATAATAATCATAACTACTTATCATGTTACTACCAAAATCCATAATTAACAATAACATGAACAAAACAAAAGATACAAAGGTATGTAACATTAATTCGTCGAGTAAATCGGAATCGTTACCTTAGCTAGCAAAATCACTTAGCACCAAAAAAATAAGAAGTATAAACCCGCTACTAATCTTCTCCTAATATATACGAGTCACCAAACTCGTCTTCAAAATTTTCCCCTATAAGAAATGACAAGAATAATATTGTTAGTATTAAAACTTGATTTTTCATAATTAAAGTGTTGAAAACGATTTTGCCGGAATTGAAAATAAACCGTACTTGAAGATGGAGAGCGAAGAGGAGATTCTAGAAATATAATTTAGGACGGATTTGAATAAGAAATGAAGGTTTTGTGACGATTTTGCTCAAGAACGACGAAGAACGATGAAGAACGACGAAGAACGATGAAGAACTATTAAAGAAAGTATTAATTTGATCTTCAGTTGATTTTTATTGTAAAAATGAAAAGGTTAGTTTTAGTGAGTATGGTTAGTGGTTGGGCCGTTTAACATATAGAGGACATATGGATTCGGGTTTTGAAATTGTTGTTACGGAATTGACTCGGGTTTTATAATTAATTAAGGTAATTAATTAGATATAATTAGATATTAAGTTAATTAACCCAAATATCTAGATATTATGTTATTGTAATGAAAAGAAAGGAAAAATATCTAGCTTAAGAGAGGAGAGGAGCCGTGTGATTTGAGTAGTAGTCGGGTCTGTTTTGTAAACGATTTGCGTAATTTAAATTAACGGATCGATAAAGTTATAAATATCTTAGATATTATTATTAGTTTAATCATAAGAATTAAAAGATCTTAAAGTGAGTGGAAAAAGATGACATGGGCGTGTGACCCATGCTAGAGTCGGGTTTCGGGTTTGTTTCGGGATTTAAGATGACTCGGGAATAGTTAAATGATGTTCGAGTTTAAACCGTAAAACCTTCTCTTTAATTCCGAATAAATTCAAAATAATTATATTAAATTATCATAAATTCAAATAAATCTTAATAAAAATAAATTAAAAATATAATTTTTTTAAATAAAATTTCGGTCTTCTTATTTACGAGGTGAGTCGGAAAGTCAACGAAAGTCAAAGTTGACTTAAAAACGGGATTCTCATGGAATCTCTCAAAAATTCCAAATACGAACTCGGAAATTCCAAATTCGACTGGAAACAATAAATTCCACTTTAAAAATTTAAATAGGCTGAAAAGTATCTGTAAAATATTTTCCCTAGAAAAATAGGGCACTTTTCGGGTTGTTACACGATATGTCATCGATTATATGCATGCAATGCAACATCCACAGTTTAATCCTAGCATGTAAATCAAACTTTGTCGGTGAACATGTAATTTAGCACTCAATTATGTCGAATTAGGATTTAGAATTGATTGCATGTGAAAGAAAGGTAGAAAATCATACAATACAATGATTAAATAAGATTACAATTGATTACATGATCTATGCCGGAGATATACCCAAAATAAAGAATTTGAAAGAAAAGAAAAGATTAGACGGATTAGTAGTGATATTAGAGTTAATAGCCGATTAAATACATGATTAAGTTACGTCGAAGCGAGAAAGGAAGTTCAGAGACAGAAACCAGCCTAGAACAGGCGCAACAGCAGGTGCGTCCCCTGGAAGAGACGTAGCACTTTATGCATCTGTTCTTGAGTTGGGTTCTGGTTGTGAAGCCAAAATCGCGATCAGTTAATGTTCGTTGATATTTACGATTAACTATCGATCTAAGACTCGAGTAGAAGTGGTTTAATTAATTAAATTACAACACTAAAACCCACAAATATTGAATATTAGGGATCTAAGTCAAGGATTAACATCTAAATAAAGGACTATGTTTAAAAGACGACTTATTATAAAAAGAAAAGACGAATCAAAAGAAGTTTTGAAAAGGTTTTGACATACTCCCGACATGAATCTTACATGAATTGATTGAATAAAATACAAATAAAAAGATGGGATTAACACCCTCAGACTTACATGTTTGACGAATACGAGATTAACTAAGTTCACGTTTTAGTGATAGCTGGACTCGAGTATGTAAAGAAGTGCCCTCGTAAGAGGATTGATTAATTGTGTAGTTGGTCAAATTGGTCGGTCAAATTCAAAACGTGACGGGTACTCAGAAGGATCTGAGCTTACGTGGTTGATTGATCAAGCACGTAGATGTCGATAGCTTAGAGCAAGGTCTAGAATGCAAAGAGAGAAGAGAAGGGCGGAACACTCGCGTGCTTTAAAAGGGAGAACAGACCTCTCCTTTTATAGTAGAAAATGTGAAAGAGTCGTAGAACAGCATAAACTTTGGAAAGAACGGGTTGGGGAAGAGGTGCAGCAGGACTGCGATCCTTCGAAGAGGCGAAGCACTTGCTCCGTCATTTCCCCAGAGATTTCCTGCTAAAGAAGGAAGATTCTCACGTTTCCATTACGGAATTGTGGTTGATCTACACTTCCATTTTAAAAGATAAAATTAGATAATTGTATTAAAAAGATAGAATTTGAAAATATAATAAAATAATCAGAATGTTCTAGAGCGTTCCGTTTTGGAGTTTTAAAACGATTTATAGAAAATGAAGCGGTTTTCGACCCGGACTCCAAATGAACTGTAATGACTGTCAAAACGACCGTACTGGCGCGTAGATGACGACCAAGGGGTAGACACAAGTGTTTGAGCTATCACTTGACGATAAACTTACGAATTTTCATAAATCATTTCGCGTACCAAACATGCGGCTCAATTATCACTGGTCGGTTAGCGGAAGGTGTAGAAACGAGGTATCTACATATGGAACCTTCTCCCGCAACGAACCCCCAATATCAATCGTAACCACTAGCACAACACAATCATAATCACAATCATCATCATCGATCATCACCATTAACACATAGAATCAACATATAAGTCTCTTAATTTACCAACCACTTATTATTCTTTCTAAATATTCCACAAAATAAAGCTAATTGTTGTTGATGTCTGCTATTTTTGTGTTATTTTATCCCTCGATTTAGCTCAGTTTTGGAAATCCATGTGTTAAGCATATAATCGAGTTTATATGTCATTTGCGCCTTTTAAAGTGATTAAATGAGCTAATATGTATCTCTAGGAATTTCGCATGTTCAATTGAGTTTTGTAGGTAAATAGACATTTCTGCGCCATTTGCTATCAATCCGAGCATTATTCTTGAAGCACGAGAATAGTAGAAGCGAGTCTTTGCAAACTTGAGGTATCTCGCGACTATTCACTTGTCCCGAAAATGAAGAAATAAAGTCGAACCGCGTGCCTACGATGATGTGACTAAATGAACAAAGCTAAGTCAAAATGAAACCAAATTATAACCTCAACTCTTATGCTATATAGGGCTCAATGGAAGTCAAGGATGAGTACTCAAGCAGGCTCTTCAAAGAACGATACCACGTCCCCTTTCGAGTTTGTGGCATGGGGATGCGTGAAAGAAGAATACAAAGCAAAAGAGCGTAGAAACATGCGTCCCTGATAGGGGACACCTAAAGTCGATCAGGTTTGCAATTTTCTAGTCGCTCCTCGATTGCGCTCCCTCTAATTAATTGAGGGTATTTAATTATATTGATTTCATGCATTTTCCGAGGCCTCTATAAGAAGACGATTGCAGCATAGCACAACACATCTCTCAATACAAAAAAAAAAATCATATTTACATTCTTTCATCTTATCTCCCTTACTAGTAAAAGTACTTTTAGTTAGTTTTTGATCTTTTGGAAGATTTAATTGAAGAAGTTTGGTTGTTTAATGTATCACAATAACTTTCTATAGATTGATCATACTCTATTTCAAGCCTTGATTCATGTAATGATTCTATCCTTTGTTAGCTCTTATCATATCTAATCTTAATGCAACATATACTCTTAAGACTATGACCTAATCTAGTTCTTATTTATATAAACTTACTGTAGAGTCTATTGATCGAATACGAAATAGGGGGTGAATTGAGTATTAAAAACTAGCCCCACTTTATCGATTTATATGATGTATAATTAATTTCTTGATTTTAATGAGTAAAATAAACCAATTAATTAATCAATGAATTATGCGAGTAACTAAATAAAGAAATAAAGAGAAACACAAGAGATTTTTGAAGTGGTTCAGTTTCACAAATCGAAACCTACATCCACTATTCTCGATTAATAATTCTTAGTACCTCTCTACGGATTACAAAAATGATTAAACCACTCGTATAATCCACTATGATTATAACTTAGATTGAGTATCGTTAAATACTTTACACTATACGTTAATAAGAAAGTACAATATAACTTACAAAAATTCTCGTTAAAGAATAAGTAAGATTATGTGATATACTATTATCTAATAACGTATTTCACTCGAGTGATAGACAAAGATTGATGCTTGAATTTTTTTCGAAACAAACAATAAAAATAATAAATATTTTTGTTTAAAATCAATTTGTAAAATTATCTCAAATGTGCATAAAAGTCTTATTGAATGTTTGAGATCAATGGAATATTTATAGTAGAAGCATAGGAGAGGTAACCTCTAAACACTAGCTTTTTCTTTAAGAAAGATATTTATCTTTTATCTCCAAATATTGTTGTGAAAGTATGTTGTAAAACCCTAGTTTGATCCAAAGAGTAAAATGTGCCAAAGAGGCCGTTCTCCTCTTCTTCACGCAACCCTGGGTTGTTGTCCATATGCACGCAGCCCTAGGAGGCACAAACCCTAGGTATTTTGAAACCCTAAGTGGTAAAACCAGTAGGTGGCCTTATTAGGTTAACAACAAAATTAGATAGAATGTATTCCAAACCCTAGGTAGCATGACAACCCATAAGTTATATTACTAACCAATAGAATATCATAAATACATTATCTATTAAAACTTTTGATAAATGTAAAATACTCTTTCTCTTTTTAAAACATTTAAAACATTTATTTCCAAAATCATGTATCAATTTCATCATTCAAAGTTATTGGTGAATTAGCTATAACTTTGAACTTAGTATGTAAAGTTATAAGTGAAATAATTATAACTTTACTTAAATAAAAATCACTCTAATGGAATAGTTACCAAATTACGACCTATACTATCTAATCATCACAAATATTTTCAGTATACGGATCATCGCTTTATCTTGATCACAAAGACCCTCCATCTTGAGTTTTGTTTTATTTGAAGTAGATCTTGCTTGAATTATTTCTTCAATGTTATAACCAGAATAGCTATAACTTTGCATATGAACTTCCAAAGTTATACCTCAAGCTCCTATAATTTTGTCTCATTGAAATTTTCAAAGTTATGCCTCAAGCTCTTATAACTTTGATCTCCTTACTTGTAATTATTGTTAGTTATAATAAGACTAAAGCACACAATTACATGCATATGATATATCAATTAAATCAAATCTATCAATTAATCACATTATCAAATACATACACTTGTCATTATCAAAACTATACCATATGTCCAATAAATTCCCCCTTTTTGATGATGACAAGTCTCTTATGATTTGTGACTAAGTTTAGTTCTCTCTCAACAAAATACTACCAAAGTTATAGTAACGTTGATCGCAAGAACATAACAAACTAGCCAAAGTTATAACTTGAAACACTTTAAGGGATAACGGGTCTTGACAAGGAGCAAGCTTAAGCAAAGACTCAAATCATATCATTTCTTCCTCCTCTTGGCATCATTGAAAAGACGAGAACAAAGATATAAAATGACTAGAATAATATACTCCAAGGCATATAATAGATATGCAAATACGCAATACTAAACGATTCATAAGCAAGCAAAATCAAGTACGTAATGTCAATTAAACTTTAAACCACAAGAAAGGATAGTTTAATGTCAACGGGCCGAATAAGAGTAAGCCAAAATGGGCCGAATTGACAAGTAGAAGTAGTTCAAGTGCAAACAAAACAAGATGATAAAAACTAATGCATATGGGGAGGACGAGGGATGGTAGAGTCGACATAACCGGGTCGGGTACGGTACTCAATGGTGTCAATACGATCAAAGCATTTCTTAACATGAGTGGCTTGCGCGGTGAGGCACGCATCAAAGTTTCGGACCTTCATGGATAGAGACTCCGTCGCATCATAGATGGTGTGCATCCCATCTCGCATCTCCGCACCACTCTTCACCAATGCACCTCCTTGACTTACCAAGAATTGCATCTGATCCCGTTGCCTAAAACGTTCTTGCCGGACATCCACCACATTCCTTTCCATTTTTGAAAGGTGACCATCAACCTCCGACATCCATGCCTTCAGGTCGTCACTCACAACCGACCAACCATGCATGGTCACAGTTTGAGCTAGTAGTGCCCACCAAGGTTACAGTTTCCACCGTTTTTGCCATAAAATCACCAATACTCTTTTCTTGCGCATCAAGGCGCTCCATTACCTTCCCCATAAAAACATCCAATTTGGATTCAATAGATGAAAAATGAACATCAATCGGTTTATCAACAACCGAACCACCCTTTGCTTGAAATACCAACTCCGGACCCACGTCACCTATTTTCATGAATTTTAAATAAGTATCGTTCATCTCATCCTTAATATTAACACATAGCTAGACGGGTCGACTACCCTCTTTTCCTACAAAATTAGAGACACCCACATGCCATAAGGAAGGTCCAAAGTCGTGTAGACCTTGTCCTCCGTCAACGAGAAACTTGTTTGGAAAATACGAGCAAAGACAAGAAAAGCTAAATTGACCCTTTCACCCTCAAGACATTTCTTCACAATCATCATCTCATAAAAACTAACCTTATCAGGACCACCCCGATGCGAAACCACCGTGTTCCATAAAAAGTTAAAAGAAAAACTTCAATTTTGGTGAAAAGTTTCCGGCCAACACAAAACTTGACAAACTATCATTCTCATCAAAATACTTTTTGACCGCCACCTTAGCAAAATCAGATAACTCGTCCCATGCCGTAATCAGATTTATTTCGGCCCCATCATCGGGAACCGAAAACTGAGTACAAAAATCATGAATGGAGACGGAAATCTCATGGCCATTAACCGTAGCATGAAAAGTTATAGACTTTAAAGAGACGGAAGCGTAAATTTGAATTACCTCAATAGGATTGATAGGACCCGAAAACCGAACGAGATCCTCCCATTCTTGAAATTTCAAGAAATTGTTGAAAACTTCAAAGCGGAATACTTGTCACACCAAGCTTTCGGAAAGCTTCTACCACCGTGAATAGTGTATTTAGCAACCCAATTAATTAATTTTTGCTCTTCCTTTGTTAACCTTAATTTATCAAGACCGTATGTCGTAGCTTGCGGCATAAACTCGCTAAACAGAGGACGTTTTGCACCGTTACTAGATACGACACCAGCAACCTTAGGAATAGTCTCCAAATCTTATGATACCTTATTCTTACCCTTATTCAACCGTCGTCTTTTAGTACCTTCGAGAACCGAGCCCGGCTCGGTTTGAGTCAAATTTGGTGATTTTGGGTTTGTTTGAGGTAGAGGATTAGGATTAGGAGACATGCAAGATGATTTGGAATTTGGGTTGTTGGTGTTTTTGGAGTTGGACCGTGTGGAAACCATTGAATAATTTTGTTTTTTTTTTAGTTTGTTTGAAAGGTTGAAGATGATGGTGATGGGTGATGATGTATGGTGATGTATATACAAGTGGAGTGTTGATTTTTGTTTTTGTAGGGTTTGCACGTGAAATTGTTGTCTTTTCCCCTCTTTTTCTTTTTTTTTCTTTTTTTTTTTTGTTTTTAAATTTGAGTAGGATAGGAAAGGAATCTAGGGTAAATATATGAGAGATATGGTAAGGGTAGAATTAGGAAAATAAAAAGATATGGTGGGATATTTCTTGTTGGGAATTTCGGTAAAGTGCAATCACATATGTAGAATTTTGGTAAATATGGAAAGTGAATAAGATGATTTTTTGGTAAATATGTGGTCCATATTTCAATATTCATAAAATACTTAATGTGAGAAATATCGGTATATTTCATACATGAATTTTAAGGATTATAACGAAATTATAATATATGAAATACGAGTCATAAACGAAAAGCATAAAGATTAGAATCAACCTTTGGTCCTAGTAATATGACCTAAGAACAAATATCGAGATCGATATTCTCCTTATCGTTGCACCCAAGATGTTTGAGAAATGTCTTTTCTTGTGCTAGAAAGAATATAAAAATTACTGATAATTTTTGTGAAAGTAATTGTATGATGAATCATGTAGAGAAGAAGAGTTTATATAAGACTCTCCTCCTCCTCTTTTGGCCGTGCAAGTAGAGGTCTAGTAGAGGGAGGAGTCTCCCTCTTTTTCTTCTACTTGTTTTAGGAAGTATAGTCAAGATAGGAGTCTTCCTTCTTTATTTATTTAATGTATAATATGTGTATGTATTATTATAATATATACGTCAATTATAAACATCGTATATTTATAATTGGCTAATTAAATATAACAGTTTATATTTAATTACGAATTAACATTTAATTCGTTTAAGCTTACATTTTTTAATCGTATTAAATAATTACATTATATACATTAATTAGATATAACAGTTTATATTCAATTACGAATTAACATTTAATTCGTCTTAGCTAGTATTATTTAATCGTATTAAATAATCGTGTCATCATTTCATTGACTAACCTTTTAGTCATATACATCGACTAATCTTTTAGTCATATAAGGCATCAATATGATTATATTATTCATATAATCATATCTCTCAAACACATCCTTTAGGTGTGACTTTTAGGGACCAGTTGATCACCGCCTTTAAAATGACAATAACGTCAAACTTCTAGCAAGCCAACCATTATCGATAAACGTTAATCAACTGATAAGAATACTAAGTATACCCTGTGAACTTGTAAGAGATTTATACATGTTATCACACTCACTGTGGAGGACACTAGCTCCAACAATCTCTCACTTCTCCTTACAAGTGTATGTGCGATAACCGATTCTCATATCCAAAATTTCTCCCACTCAATGTAAAACAATTTGCAAAGTCCGTATTCACAAAGGTCGTATTTTACAAGTAATCAATATCAAGAGTCGTTTTCCCGACTAGAGAGTAACTTAATTGATAAACAAATCATTATTCGAGCATGTCCATGCATTTCAGTTACAACTCCTCGAGTGGCCCTGGGAAATAACAAAACCTGATAAAGGTTGGATATTTTCTTCAACTCGAATCCTGCAGATACAAGCACAGTATGAAATGACCCAGTAAAAATCTTTTTAGCCTCATGTTACGGTCGACCATGGGAAAGAAACTAAAGTCACCCAAAAACTGCCTTAATCTCAAGAGACAGTCGATAGTCAAAAGAATCGACTCTAGGAACACTATGGACGTCCAATCCACGACCTGGCACTGAATGTTTTTACACATTTAGGACTCCATAACGTTGTCACGATGTCCTACGAGGTATCTTTATAACTCGTATCTGTGATCGATCAGTCAACCATTTGACTTATGGCTCGTTGAACCCACCATCAATCAACTTCACAATATAATTGCCAGAGTTATCAGCTCATATGGGCGATTACGGACCAAACAAATATAATGTAATTCAGTTCACTTTGTGGCGTTCAATTTTGTCGTACAATCCACATGAAAAACAAAATATGAAACAATACGATGATGTTATGAATAGTATATGAAAAAGATACATTTATCTAATTCATATAAACAACTACTACAACTCAGGAAAACGTTTAATTCCCATGGAAATAATGTGCCCTTCACGCTTATCATATTTTAACGGTTTAGTGAGAGGGTCCGCGATGTTGTCATCCGAAGCAATCTTGTCTATCACTATCTCCTTTTGCTCCACATAATCTCGGATCATGTGAGCCTTCTGAAGTACATGTCTAGACTAGTTGCTAGACTTAGGCTCCTTAGCTTGGAAGATGGCACCTCTATTATCACAATAGATGGTGATTGGGTCATTCGAACTAGGAACTACGGTTAGTCCTTGTAAGAACTGACGCATCCATATAGCTTCCATTGCAGCTTCCGAAGCGGCATAGTACTAGGACTCAGTTGTAGAATCTGCTATAACACTTTGTTTGGAACTTTTCCAACTGACCGCAGCACCATTAAGAGTAAAGACGAATCCAGGCTGAGATTTCGAGTTATCTCGATCCGTTTGGAAGCTAGCATCCGCGTAACCGATTGCGCATAACTTAGTATCTCCTCCATAAGTCAATACCCAATCCTTAGTCCTTCGTAAGTACTTAAGGATGTTTTTAACAGCCATCCAGTGTGTTTCACCTGGATTGCCTTGGTACCAACTCGTCATACTCAATGCATATGCCACGTCTGGACGCGTGCATATCATGGCATACATGATCGATCTTATGGCTGATGCATAAGGAACACGACTCATGCGCCCGACCTCTTCCGATGTCTTTGGTGCCTGAGCTTTACTCAAATGCATCCCAGAAATCATTGGAAGGTGCCCCTTCTTGGAGTTGGTCATGCTGAACCTTTCATGAATCTTATCTATATAAGACTCCTGACTGAGTGATAACATCCGTCGTGATCTATCTCTATAGATACAGATCCCCAATATGCGTTGTGCCTCACCCAGATCTTTCATCTGGAATTGGTTCTTTAACCATACTTTTACCGAAGATAAGAGAGGAATGTCATTCCCAATCAAGAGTATGTCATCGACATACAATATCAAGAAGAGAATCTTACTCCCACTCGACTTGACATATAAGCATGGTTCCTCGACCGATCGAGTAAAACCATTCTCTTTTATCACCTGATCGAAACGATGATTCCAACTCCGAGATGCTTGCTTAAGTCCATAAATGGAACGCTTAAGCCTGCAAACTTTCTTAGGATTTTTAGGATCAATGAATTCTTCGGGTTGTACCATGTACAATTCCTCCTCCAAATAACTGTTTAAGAAGGCGGTTTTCACATACATCTGCCAAATTTCATAGTCATGAAAAGCGGCAATCGCTAAGATTATCCGAATGGAACGCAGCATAACTACGGGTGCAAAGATTTCATCATAATGCAATCCTTGCACTTGAGTGAAACCTTTTGCCACTAGTCGTGCCTTATAGGTTTTTGGTTGTCCTTCTACATAATGCTTTATCTTATAAAGCCATTTGCACTGAAGAGGTCGTACCTTATCAGGCAAATCAACAAGATCCCCATACGTCATTCTCATACATGGAGTCCATCTCGGATTGCATGGCTTCAAGCCATAGCTTAGAGTCGGAACAGGTCATTGCGCCTTTATAGGTAGCGGGTTCGTTACTCTCTAGGAGTAAAATGTTATCTCTATCATTCTCCTCGATCATACCAATGTATCTGTCTGAAGGAATGGAGACACTACCCGACCTCCTAGGTTCCTGAGGAATATTAACCGTAGCAGAAGTTGAAGGAAATTCTTCCTCCATCGGTTGCTCGGTTGTTGTTTCTTGAATCTCCGACAGATCGAAGGTTCTATTACTTGAGTTGTTCTCGAGAAACTCTTTCTCTATGAACTTCGCACTAGCCGCAACAAAAACTCGAAGTTCGGTAGGCGAATAAAAGTAATGACCAAACTTTCCTTTAGGATAACCAATAAAGTATGTCTTGACCGATCGCGGGCCGAGCTTATCCTCGTGTCTCCACTTGACATAAGCCTCGCAGCCCCAAACCCGAATAAAAGACAAGTTAGGGACTGTTCCCTTCCATATCTCATATGGAGTCTTGTCTACAGCTTTAGACGGACTTCGGTTAAGTATTAGAGCAGCTGACAAAAGAGCAAAATCCCATAGTGAATCAAGTAGTACCGTGTGACTCATCATGGATCAAACCATATCAAGTAATGTTTGATTTCTCCGTTCGGACATACCATTTAATTGAGGTGTTCCAGGTGGAGTTAACTGTAATACTATGCCACAGTCTTTAAGGTGTTGATCAAACTCATTTGAAAGATATTAGCCACCACGATCTGATCGAAGTGCTTTAATCTTTCTTCCCAGTTGGTTCTCAACCTTATTCTGGAATTCCTTAAACTGTTTAAAGGACTCACTTTTATGCTTCATTAAGTAGACATATCCGTATCTAATCAAATCATCCGTGAAAGTTATAAAATATCTATAGCCGTCTCTTGCGTTGATTGACATAGGTCCACGTACATCAGTATGTATGAGTCCTAATAGGTCATTAGCACGCATTCCAACACTTTTGAAGGAAATTCGAGTCATTGTGCCGATAAGACATGATTCACATGTGCCAAATGATTCGTAATGAAATGGGGAGATAGTCACATTCTCAATGAGCTTCTTAACACGTTTTTCATTTATCTGTCCCATACGACAATGCCATATATAATTTTGATCTTTGTCACCAACCTTTACTTTCTTATTATTCACATGTAGTATGTCTGTGGTTTGATCTAAGATATAAATGCCATTCATGGAAACCGCTTTGCCATAAACCATTTCATTCAAAGAGAAAATACAGCTATTGTCTTTTATTAAAAATGAAAAACCGTCTTTATCAAGCACGGAAACAGATATAATGTTCTTAGATAAGCTGGGTACATAGTAACAGTTATATAAATACAACTCAAATCCACTCGGGAGTTGGATTACATATGTTCCCATTGAGACTGCAGCAACTTTTGCTCCATTCCCGACTCGCAGGTCCACATCACCCTTTGCGAGAGGTGTGATGTTTTTTAGGCCCCGCAAATGATTACACAGATGAGAACCACAACCAGTATCAAGTACCGAAGTTCCGAAACTTGCATGGTTAATCTCAATCATATGAATATAAGATGACATACCAACAGGAGTGACACGGCCTGCTTTTATGTCCTCACGGTACGCGGGACAGTTCCGCCTCCAATGCCCAGTCTTGTGGCAATGGTGGCACTCAATGTCACTGTCCTTGCTCTTTGCCTTGCCTTGTGAGCTACTAGTCTTACCAGGCCCACTCTTACCTTTTCCTGACTTCTTAAACTTTGGCTTCCCTACATTTAGGTCGCCTTGAGCCTTGCCCTTACCTTTGTTCTTGTTGGAAATCATGAGAACATCTTGCTTCATGCTCCCACTCAATTTCATATCCTTCTCGGTCTGTACGAGAAGTGAGTGTAGCTCATGAAGACTTTTCTTCATGTCATTCATGTAGTAATTTGCCCTGAAAAGGGCAAAACCATCATGAAGTGAATGAAGCACACGGTCAATGACTATGCTCTCACTGATTTTGCAATCAAATGCCTCCAATTTCTCGACATTCTCAATCATATCAAGAATGTGTGGGCTAACCGGTTGGCTCTTCTGGAGTTTCGCCTCAAAGAAGCAACAGGTATGCTCATAAGTAACGATTCTCGGTGCTTTTGAAAATTCGTTAGTGAGCGTGGTGAAAATTTTATTTTCACCTTGGGCAATGAAGCATCTTTGCAAATTGGTTTCCATTGCAAAGATGAGTACGTTCTTTATCGCACCCGCTTCCATAACGAAGTCACTATAAGCAAGTGACTCGTTAGCTCTCGCATTGGGGCCTGGGTTTGGGGTATTTGCTCAGTCAAGAACTTGAGCTTGCCGTCAGCAATGGTTGCATTCCATAATGCCGCCTCCCAGTCTGCAAAGTTGGACCCGTCATTCTTCAGTTGCGTGGACTGATTCATGTGGTCCATGAAAGTTTTAAGCCAGGACTCGCGTGCGAGTGTGACACTTGGCATAGGGACATCATTATGGCCAACGATTTGTTATAGCAGTATTATCAATAGAAAACGAATTCTACACTGCGAAAAAGAAGAAAAATAATAATAATAAGCATACTCATCGATATGAATTAAGTCTAGTGCAAAACTTGTTTGATGCGAAGACTCAAGCATTTATACAATTGACCTTCCTCAAGAATTATATAAATGATCCCAAGACTCAATTATCTGTAAATTGATAAGCCAACCTCTTGGCTAATTCTACCTTTAGAATTCTTGTTCGATAAAATTTTATCTTTAGTCCATCATAATTACGAGAAACTCTTCGAATTATAATGTTGAGGTAAAATAAGTCAACTCATACTACTTACCACACGTAGAAGGGGTCATATGGAGAGTAAGGTCCTATATGCCTACCGACGAAGAAGGGATTCATAGTAGTTTGGCCAATAAAGAATAGTCTCAATTTTAGGTTTTAGAGGAAGATTCCATCAACTTTATTTTAATTCATTTTAAGTGAACGAATATCTAGCATGCGAGAATGAATAAACTAAGATGATGGCTTAAAATTCGTGTGACATCTTTATGTCCATGATAACTAACATCCAAACTATATGAATCAATTTTTATGCAATTTTAGTAGTAGGTGGTTTGGTTTAGGCGGAACATGATGCACTAACTATCATGTGATGAAAAGCTGTAACACCCGCAAATGTACTCTATTTTTATAGTAAAAATATTATACGGATACTTTTCAGCGAAATTTAGTTTTAGTTTAGAATTAAATCTTTCCGTGTCTAGTTTAGAATTTCCGAGTTCGTTTTTGGACTTTACGCGAGATTCCGAGTAAGTTACGTCTTAAGACGTTTATGGGCTTTTTCTCATGATTTTCCACTTACTCCCTCATATACTCCCTTAACCCTAAACTCCCTCACACTCAACATCTCCTTCTTCCTCACCAAGTAACCACCAAAAACCCTAACCTCCATATTTGATCAAGCTTAATATCGATTCTACTCCTTCATTTCTCGCTCAAATTCACTAAAGTTCGTCTTATTCTTTCCCTCTCATCGTTCTCTATCTTAATTGGTAATAAAATTACCGTCTTTCTCGCTTTTCAATTTTTCCGTCTTTCGCAAAGGTGAATTATATTCATCTTTTATTATCTAATTGTAGGTGGTGACCTTCAAGACCTCGACAAAGACTACTACTTAGTAGAGGAGGACCTCGACGAGGATTGAAGACGCGAAAAGGTAACGGTGAAGGGTTACTCGATATCATTTACGTGTTTTAATGTGTTTTCTATGTTAGTAATCGTATTTAGAATAGGATTAGTAATCATAGGAATTGTGTTGTTGATGATGATTGTTATTAGTTGATGATTGTCGATGATGATTGTTGTTAGTTGATGATTGTTGATGATGGTTATTGATTATTGATAGTTGATAGAAGTTATTTTTGATAATTGAAAATGGAAGATGGAAGTGTTGTTGTTTCTCGGGTAGAAGTGTTCCCAGCCGGGTGACCGGCCGCCGGTCAGCCAATCGGCTGGGGACGCATCAGAAGTGAAAGTTGTTATTTGTGTTGTGTTGTTCCCAGCCGGCTGCCCGGCCGCCGTCCCCCTGACCGGCTGGGAACACGCTGTATTTTTAAGGATTTTGGTTTGTGCATGAGGCGCCAGCCGGGTGCCTGGCCGCCGGTCCCCCTGACCGGTTGGCACCCTGCTGGAGTTATTTTCTTATATTTTCTTAAATCTTAATTTATAATAGTTCGCATGGTTCGTTTATCGTATAAATTTACGTAATGTCTTTAAATATTAATGTTTCGAATATATTATATTCCATTCGCTTGTATCGCATGTTTTGTGATTGTTTTTCCTATATCCCACTTTGAGTTGGTTTTACACATGTTACGGTTTAAGCACTATTTGTTATGTGCTTTGTACTCTCATTCCCCTGGCTACCTCCACGTTCGTAAGGCTGGAATGTCGGAATGAGGAGTGTATCCTTAATGCTTAATTGCATGTGTTAGTGGGCATATGACGACGTTGTTGGGAGGCTAACACTTTGCGTTGATCGACCCGACCGTCAAATGTTGTATACTTGCGAGGTGGTGTCATTGCATGTAGCGTACCGCTTGTTATGATGCTTGTACTCTTTTCCGCCTCTTTCGTGAAGATTGACCGAATTTGGGGTACTCGGCTTCTAAGGTTGACCGAGTCTTGGATGCGAAATGTTTATCGCATGTCGAATCAGAAAATGTGATTTTGAGAGTCTGGCCAGGTTTAGACTAGGACCGGATATTTATATCGTCGTTCTACCAGGAGGAAATTAGTCTACATATACGAAATGTTTGAATCGTATATGCGTTCAGGGAAATGTTTATCCCGTGGATGCGATTTAAATCATACTTGCCATGTACACGGTGCTAGTGCGTGTAATTTACCGTGAGAGATGTTGTCGACGTATTGTACGTTTGAATGGATGATTATATGATTGATTATTTGTGATCTTTGGATGACTTGGCATGGTTTTTTTGTCGAGTCTCAATCTTATCAAACTTATGCCGCTAACGGTGAGATGCAAGCCCTAGTGAGTGTATGGTTGCCTAAGAGTGTCATCCCCGAGTCTATCTATAGTATGATGGTTACGGATTTGTACTTCATGTGCTCTTATCTTTATATATTGAATTGCCTATTTATCCTTCTCGTATTTCACATGTATAATTATATATGCATGCTTCTACTTTCGTATTACCGTTTAAGTATGTTTATTGTGATATGGCTGGGAGAACCCGGAGTTACTCCCCACTGACTGTGGCATTCAAGTTTTTCATGGATGAACATGTTGCTTGATTCGATGGCTTTTTGCTTGTGGTATTTTGGGTTTCGGTGTGAGCTAGCGGGCGTTGGTCTGGATGAATCGCCTCTAGACGTTGTTTAGCTAGTTTGCTAATCACTTTAAGATTGGATAACATTTTGAGAGACTTCGTCTCTTTGTAGTATATTCTATTTTAGTTTGTAATTATTTGACATTCCTCGTATTTTCTATTTGCTTGTAAAAAGTTTTAAAAACACCGTATTTTCCGCTATATAAATCACATGCTTGTTATGTTTTATTTCCGCATTCGCGAGGGTTGTCACAAAAGCAACAAGAACGAAAAATACATAAAATTACAAAGTCCTAGTGTGGCCTATCTACCAAAATGAACAAAATTACAACTTTGGAATCCATCCATGATTGGACCCGAAAGGTTTATCTTGATGTTCCATCTTGGTCCATGTAGCGGGAGTGAGCAATCCGATCTCCATCTTTAGTCTTCTCAAATTACATTTAATAAATTACAAATATAAACCTATTTACATTCTAATTTAAAAAAACATAACTTCAAAGAAAATAAAAGGAGATTCGAGATCTCAAAATTACATCAAGATCATGTTTCCATCATTACGAAAACATAATCAACTAAGGCCACACTAGGTAATACAAATTACAACCAATTGCAAAATATGTAAATAAACCATTCAACAAATCATTCAACAAAATAAAATGCATCAACAATAAATAAATCATTCAAGACATAATTCCTTAATTATGTAGAGTAATTTATCCAAACCACCTATTTTAAAATGATCATAATTATGTGATAATTCCTTAATTACTCACAATAATTCCAATCAAACATAATCCAATTTTAATTCATATTATCGTATAATCTGAATTAATCCAACATTATTTTAAACCATTTTAAATTAATTGGGTATCCAATAATTGTGAACTTTTTCACAACAACAATCATATATTATCAATATAATGCATAAAACAAAATTCGGCCAAAGATAAAAAAAAAAATTTGATTTTTTTTTTTTATAAACAGCTACAACATGTTAATTTGAAGTTTGCTAATATTACAAGATCGGTACAATTATCAACATTCAATCATTATTAAACATTGATTCAAACTAGATGATTCAATTTAACAAATTAAAATGAATATCTAAATCATGATTAAATCGACTATCTTAATATTCAACTAATCATAATTGATTTGAACATCATTAAAATTAATGAATCATGATGCAAAACAACAATTTAACATCATGTAAACCGAAAATATATAGCAAAACAAAAGTTCATTAACATTCAAAACAATTTCGATTTACGTTTTAATTTAATCCTTATTAAATTAAAACATCTACATATTTATCATATAAAATAATTTCGTAGCCTTGGCTCTGATACCACTTGTGGGAAATATCGGTATATTTCATACATGAATTTTAAGGATTATAACGAAATTATAATATATGAAATACGAGTCATAAACGAAAAGCATAAAGATTAGAATCAACCTTTGGTCCTAGCAATATGACCTAAGAACAAATATCTAGATTGATATTCTCCTAATCGTTGCACCCAAGATGTTTTGAGAAATGTCTTTTCTTGTGCTAGAAAGAATACAAAAATTACTGATTATTTTTGTGAAAGTAATTGTATGATGAATCATGTAGAGAAGAAGAGTTTATATAAGACTCTCCTCCTCCTATTTTTAAAGTTTTCACGAAAATCATTAAAGCGTTTGTTCAAGATAAATTTCTCCTCATTATGTTGATCTTTGGCTTGGGAAAATTTAGCCTCTATATATTTCAATTGCTGAGAAAGAAAAAAGTTTTCTTTCTTGTGATCAAGGATAGCAACTTCCTTCGCCTTAGCTTCAGATTTCAAAAGCTCGTTGACTTTCTTCAATTCTATAGTTATAGCCTCATTAGCTATAACTTTGGCTTGAAGATGTTTAATGTTGAGGTTTAACTATGAGATTATAGCTTCATTAGCTATAACTTTAGACTCAAGAGTGGCTTTCTCAACATTTGTCATATCTGAAGTTGTATCTCGAGTAGCAGTAACTCTAGATTTGAAATTTTTGGCTTTAGCCTTCAGAAGTTGGTTTTCCTCAGCACTGTCTAAGATTTGTTCCTTAAGGTCTCTTAACTCTAGACTTTGTTCATGACAATGATCTAGGGTTTCTTCAAAATACGTAACAACTAAGGACTTCTTAGATAATTTCTTAACTTGCTTTTTAAGTTCAAGATGACTAACCTGTAACACCCTCAAATTTGCGGAAAGAAAAAAAAATTATTTAAATACATAAACGAAATATAATGATACATAACGAAGGTGTCATAACATAAAAAGGTCATTACAAAACGGAAATACTATTATACAAAAGAAATCTACAAGACGGGAGACATATCTCCCGTATAAATACGGAAATAAAAGTGTGTACAATAATATACAAACTATGAACCGAATATAGGTCCAAGGTAAATACTTCGCTCGCTAGCTCGTCCATGTACCCCAAATATGCAACACCACCTGTTCGACCGCATTAAATATAAACACGGAAGCCACAGTCAGTGGGGAGTAACTCCGAGTTCTCCCAGCCACGAAATGTCGAGTTTAATTAAACATGAATAACATAAAAGCAATGTATATGGAAAATACAAAACCTTAACATATAGATATGCTTTTCATGTTATGAAACAAATAACTAACATATAACCTATCATATGAAAGCTATCATGTGAATCCGATAATAAAATATAACTCGAGGTAGGGAAGCTGGTATGCTGGCTCAGCGGTTACCACGTAACATGGCCCTGATACACTCAAACCCTAATCAACACGTAATCATGTGAATCAGTTAACAATCGGTAATCCAAACTCTATCAATCCTAGCCGGCTTGCATCTCACCTTCTAGAACTCATAGAATCATACAAACATGACAGACCAATACCTCTACAAACAGGCATAAGTTCTTAGGACCATCGATAGAAGACTTCTGTAACTCGAGTCTATACCACAAGGTAGGAAAACATCCTAGTCCTAGACTGATCAGACCTAGCGACAACATCTATTCCATTCCCCGTCCCATGACATAACCGTACATGAGAAACTCTACTAGGCGACCCCCTAAGCAGAGATGGCTAGTACTTAAGCTGGCTCCATTCCCAAAACGGATCAGGCAGCCATGCCCCGACTTGGAGATAAGCCCCCCAGGCCGTGACACAAAAGCTATCAAGCTTGGAAATATATCTCGTTAAAGATAGTACGTGCCTATCAATGTCATGGTCCAATCCTACTCATTGAGAATTAGAATGGTCAAGACGC
>JAIUZE010017167.1:0-19693 GCA_022085475.1 Heliosperma pusillum | reverse complement strand
TCACATGATCCGAGATTACTTGGAGCAAAGGGAATAGTGACAAACAAGATTGCTACGGATGATAACGTCGCAGAATCCTCTCACTAAACCATTGAGATATGATAGCATGCAAGGCACTTATTTCCATGGAATCAAACCGTGTCCTGAGTTGTATAGTTGTTTTATATGGATTAGACACCTTAATCTTTTCATAAACTAATCTATGAAATCATCGTATTGTTTTATATTGTTTTCATGTGGGTTTACTGGACAACATTGAACACCACAAAGTGAACTGATTACATTACATTTGTTTTTTGGTCGGTAATCGCCTCATGAGCTATAACTCTGGCAATTTATTCTGTGAAGTCGATTGATGGTGGGTTCAACGAGCCATAAGTCAAACAGTTGACTGATCGATCACATATGCGAGTTATAATGATACCTCGCAGGACAATTTTGTGACAACGTTATGGAGTCCTAAATGTTTCAGAACATTAGGTGTCAGGTCGTGGATAGGACGTCCATAGTGTTCCTAGAGTCGATTCTTTTGACTATCGACTCTCTCTTGAGATTAAGGCAGTTTTTGGGTGACTTTGGTTTCTTTCTCATAGTCGACCGTAACCGGAGGCTAAGTAGATTTTTACTGAGTCATTTCATACTGCGCTTGTATCTGCAAGATTCGAGTTGAAGACAATATCCAACCTTTATCAGGTTATGTTATTTCTCAGGGCCACTCGAGGAGTTGTAACTGAAATGCATGGCCATGCTCGAATAAAGATTCGTTTATCAGTTAAGTTACTCTCTAGTCGGGGAAAACCACTCTTGATACTGATCACTTGTAAACTACGACCTTTGTGAATACGGACTTTGCAAATTGGTTTACATTGAGTGGGAGAAATTTATTATGGATATGAGAATCGGTTATCGCACATACACTTTTACGGACAAGTGGGAGATTGTTGGAGCCAGTGTCCTCCACAGTTAGTGCAATAACATAAATAAATCTCTGTAGGTTCACAGGGTATACTTTGTATAATAATCAGTTGATTAACGTTTATCAATAACGGTTGGCTTGCTAGAAGTTTGACGTTATTGTCATTTTATTATGGCGGTGATCAACTGGTCCTTATAAGTCACACCTATAGGATGTGACTGAGAGATGTGATTATATGAATAATATAGTCAAATCGATGCCTTATACGACTAAAAGGTTAGTCGAGGTATTTGACTAAAAGGTTAGTCAAAAATGATGATGATAGACGGATTAAACTGTTAATTCGTAAATTGAATATAAACTGTTATATTTAATTAATGTAAATAATGTTAGCTTAAACGAACTAATCAGTTAATTCGTGATTAAATATAAACCGTTATATTTAATTAAGCAAATGTATTACTCGTAATAATTATTGTAAATGTTGTCAGTCATTTCATACTCAATTTTTCTCTCTAGATCTGATCATCAAACCTCACATAAAATTAGCAGTAATTTTTGTATAATCGTTCTAGCACGATTAAGGCATATCAAGGAGCATCTTGGGTGCAACTAGTAGGAGATATCATACTTTTGATATTGTTCTTAGGCCAATTTTCAAGGACCAAAGGTTGATTTTTATCTCTTATTCATATTGTTATTTTCATATATGACTCGTTATTTCGTATCTTATAATTTTGTTATAATCCTGAAATTTAGAGGAGAAATATACGGATATTTTCCCACATTTTGTTATGGCTTTGCCAAGGACCGTTGGAAGTAAAGATGCCGTTTGGGTTGTTGTTGATCGTTTGACCAAGTGTGCTAGATTCATACCGATCAAAGAGACTTGGAGCTTAGATCGTTTAGCTAAAGCCTATGTTGATGAGATTGTTAGATATCATGGTGTTCCCAAGGAGATCATATCCGACCGAGATCCGAGGTTTTGTTCGAGATTTTGGAAGGCTTTACAAGAAGCCATGGGTAGTAAATTGTTGATGAGTACCACATTCCATGCCGCTACCGATGGTCAGACCGAGAGGACTATTCAGACTTTAGAAGACTTGCTTAGGGCTTGTGCACTCGACTTCGAATCTAGTTGGGAAAAGAGTCTACCGTTAGTGGAGTTTTCTTACAACAATAGTTATCATGCCTCGATCAAGATGGCTCCTTATGAAGCTCTTTATGGAAGGAAATGCCGAAGTCCTATATGTTGGAATCAATTGAGTGATGTTCGTGACTTAGGCCCCGATGTTCTTGTTGAGACTATTGATCATGTGAAGGTCATTTGTGATAGAATGAAAGCCGCTCAAGACCGACAAAAATCTTATGCCGATATCCGAAGAAGACCATTAGAATTTGAAGTTGGAGATTAAGTGTTCTTGAAAGTATCTCCGATGAAGGGTGTTAAACGGTTTGGTGTAAAGGGTAAATTGAGCCCGAAATACATTGGACCCTTTGATATTGTGAAAAGGATTGGTGCCGTTGCTTACAAGTTGACTTGCCCCCGAATTTGGCTAAGGTTCATGATGTATTCCATGTTTCTCAATTGAGAAAGTACGTTAGTGATCCAAGCCATGTTTTTCAAGCGGAAATGCCCGAGCTTGAACCGAATTTGTCCTTTGAAGAGAAGCCGATCCGCATCCTAGATCGCAAAGATAAGAAGTTGAGAAGTAAAGTGGTTCCTTTAGTGAAAATCTTGTGGAGATGTGCCAATGTTGAAGAAGAAACGTGGGAAACGGAAGCTTCTATGCGTAGTAAATATCCAAGCCTATTCGTTTAAGGTATCTTTCTTTCGCTCAAGTTTCGAGGGCGAAACTTTTTAAAAGGTGCGGTGATTGTAACACCCGCAAATGTACCCTATTTTTATAGTAAAAATATTTTACGGATGATTTTCAGCGAAATTTAGTTTTAGTTTAGAATTAAATTTTCCGTGTCCAGTTTAGAATTTCCGAGTTCGTTTTCGGACTTTACGGGAGAATTCGAGTAAGTTACGTCTTAAGACGTTATGGGCTTTTTCCCATATGTTTTCCACTTTCTCCTTCATATACTCCCTCATAACCCTAACTCCCTCACATTCAACACCTTCTTCTTCCTCACCAAGTAAACCCCAAAAACCCTAGCCTCCATATTTGATCAAGCTTTAAATCATCGCTACTCCTTCGTTACTCGCTTAATTTCACTCAAGTTCGTCTTATTCTTTCCCTCTCATCGTCCTCTATCCGTATTGGTAATAAAATTACCGTCTTTCTCGCTTTTAAATTTATCCATCTTTCTCAAATGTAAATTATATTCATCTTTTATTATCTAATTGTAGGTGGTGACCTCCAAGACCCCGACAAAGACTACTTCTTGATAGAAGAGGACATCGACGTGGATTGAAGACGCGAAAAGGTAACGGTGAAGGGTTACTCGATATCATTTACGTGTTTTAATGTGTTTTCTATGTTAAAAATCGTATTTAGAATAAGGTTAGTAGTCATAGGAATTGTGTTGTTGATGATGGTTGTTGTTAGTTGATAATTGAAATGAGAATTGATGGTTTGTGATGATATATGATGGTTGTTGTATTTTGATAACAAGACGAAATGAAGGATCGCGTGCCTGAGACCAGGATGCAAGCAGCGTTGCCTGGCGCTGTCAGCGTTTCTTGCTGCCAGTTTTTCCCCAAAGTTGAACCTTTGAATTCTAGTTCCCGCCTTGACTTTCCTTGACCCTTTGGACTTAGTCTTCTTGCATTGATGTTTTTTTTGTAGCCCACTCCAATTGTCGGGTTTGGGTCTCGGGTCTCGGGTTTGACTTTGACTTTTGTTGACTTCCGGGTTTGACTCTAAAAGTTGACTTTAATTATTAATGTTTCGAATATATGATAATCCCTTCGCTTGTATCACATGTTTTTGTGACGGTTTCTGGTATGTCCCACTTGAGTCGGTTTTTACACATGTTACGGTTTGAGCACTAATTTTCTATGTGCTTTGTACTCTCATTCCCTTGGCTACCTCCACGTTCGTAAGGCTGGAATGTCGGAACAGTGAGTGTATCCTTAATGCTTGATTGCATGTGTTAGTGGCCATATGACGACGTTGTTGGGAGGTGAACGCTTTGCGTTAATCGACCCGGCCGTCAAATGTTGTATACTTGCGAGGTGGTGTCATTGCATGTAGCGTACCACTTGTCATGATGCTTGTTCTCTTTTCCGCCTCTTTCGTGAAGGTCGACCGAATTTGGGGTACTCGGCGTCTATGATTGACCGAGTCTTGGATGCGAAACGTTTATCGCATGTCGAATCGGAAAATGTTATTCCGAGAGTCTAGCCAGGTTTAGACTAGGATCAGATATTTATATCATCGTCCTACTGGAGGAAATTAGTCTACATATACGAAATGTTAATCGTGTATTCGTTCAGAGAAATGTTTATCCCGTGGATGCGATTTTAATCATACTTGCCATGTACACGGTGCTAATGCGTGTCATTTACCGTGAGAGGTGTCGTCAACGTATTGTACGTTTGGTTGGAAGATTATATGATTGATTATTCGTGATCATTGGATGACTTGGCATGGTTTGTTTGTCGAGTCTCAATCTTATCAAACTTATGCCGCTAACGGTGAGATGCAAGCCCTAGTGAGTGTCGGCGGAAGATTAAGGATGGTCATTATACTGCTGTTGTGAGGGTGCTTTCTTCCTTCAGGCGTCGCCCTCTACTCTGATGCCACTCTTGGTGCTTTCCGAGAGAAGCATGATGTCGCCCCATCTCCTTCACTATCTTCTTTGCATGTGGATCAACATTGTCTTGTTGCCTCTTCGGCAGTGGTTTTGGATATGATTAGTGGTTTCCCGCGTGGCACTTCTTGAGGGAGGGATGGACTTCGTGCCCAACACCTTATGGACTGTTTGAGTGGTGTTGTTGTGGCTGTCTTTGATGATTTGATCGCTTCTATTACTAGGGTGGTTAATCTTTTTTTAGAGGGGTGGTGCCCTATATCTCTTGGTGAGTACATTGCCAACGCTCCGCTCACGCCGCTTGTTAAACCGGGTGGGGGTGTTCGTCCTATCGCTGTTGGCACTGTCTGGAGAAGTTTTGTCTCTAAGGTTGGTGGTTGTCTGGTTGGTCCTTCTTTGTCTGCTTATTTTCCTGGCCTTCATTTTGGGGTCGGGGTGTCCGGTGGAGGATAGGCTATCTTGCATGCCTTGATTCGGCTCTTTGAGGCCCGTGGTGGTGATATGGGACTTTCTATGTTGATGGTTGATTTCCATAATGCTTTCAACCTTGTTGATTGTGTGACTATGCTACAGGAAGTCCGTCGTCGTTGTCTGGTTCTTTCCCGTTGGGTGAAGTTTTGTTACTCTGGCCCTGCCCGTCTTTATTATGGAGAGCATTGTTTGTGGTCTTGTCAGGGTGTCCAACAGGGTGATCCTTTAGGCCCTTTACTTTTCGCTTTGGTTTTGCATCCCTTAGTGTGCAAAATACGGGACTCCTTTGATCTTACTATGCAGACATGATATTTGGATGATGACACCATTATTTGGGAACACTTTGGAGGTGGGGAGAGTTTTAGATGTGATTATGGCAGATGTGCCTCGTTTTGGTCTCCATCTTAATGTGACTAAGACTGAGGTCTTTTGGCCTATTGAGGATCCTCGGAGTCGGCTACCCGGTGTTTTCCCCCTACTATTGCTCGGCCCTTGCATGGTGTCTGTGGTTTGGGTGGACCTGTCAGTACTTGTCCTATTTTTGGCACGGAGCTTGTGGCGAGGAGAGTGACTAAGACCATTGAGCTTATGGACTTAGTCGCGAGGATTGAGGACCCACAATGCAAGTTGCTTATTCTTCGAGCTTGTACTGGTATTTCTAAGCTTTATTTTTCTCTTCACACTTGCTCCCCTGGAATGTTTGGGTCTGTCCATCTTCGCTTTGATGCAGCACTTCGTTCTAGCTTGGAGGGTATCGTCACCGCGTCTGGGTCTGGTTTTGGGGATTGGCAGTGGTTTTGGGGATTGGCAGTGGCTTTTCTGGCTTACCGTTTGCAGTCTGCAGTTTTGCAGGATACGCTCATACGGCCTTCTGATAATGTAGATGTTGGTCCTACTTTCGACGATGTCTTGCGGGTGTTTTCGGAGACTACAGGTTCTGATTTTTTACGCGATCCTAGTGAAATCGCTGCCCCTAAACTTATGAAGAAATTGGCAGATATATATTTCGCGACGGTTGCTTCTTCTTCAGAGTCTGTTTTCTCTTTGACATTGCGTCAGCGTGCGTTGTGGAAGTCTCAGCAGGGTGCCCATTCCTCTGATTGGTTGTGTGCGGTTTCTATCTCTCGGGTGGGTCAGACTATGAACAAGAGGACTTACCGTAGTGTGCTAGGTATCGACTGGGTGTTCCGTTATTCACGATATCTAGGCCTTGTCCTGCTTGCTCTCGGGGTTTTGCTGACGATGTGTATGGGGACCACGCTGTTACTTGTAGTGGTACTGTGGGGGTTAAGCATCGGCATAACCTTGTTCGTGACACCTTATTCGACATCTGCTATAGGTCTGGTATTTCTGCGGGCAAGGAGGTTGATATCGGTTTGGTTGACGGGCATTGCGGATCTCTTCGTCCTGCGGATTTACTACTTTATTCCTGAGATAGAGGACCTGATATGTGTGTTGATTTGACAGGGTCTTCCTCCTTGACTCAGACTGGGATATCCGATTTTGTGCCGGAACGGGTTGTCGCTGATGCTGCTCAGCGCAAATGTGCTAAGTATGGGGATTTGTGCGCGGCTGCTGGCTATGGTTTCCTACCCTTCTCTTTCTCTTCGCTTGGGGAGTTGGGATCGGATGATGTTGACTTGCTCAAGCGGATCCAGAAATTCTCGGTATCTCGGGATGCTGAGGCTCGGGTGGCCGCTTATATTTTTACTAGACTTAGTTTTGCTATAGCTAAGGGGGTGGGGTCCCAGATCGTCTCTTGGCTCCCTACCTATTTCTTGTAAACTTTACATTTTCTTTTAATGAAAGTTGCGCGCATTTATAATAATAATAAAAAAAATTTGATAATAATAATAATAATAATAATAATAATAATAATAATAATAATAATAATAATAATAATAATAATAATAATAATAATAATAATAATAATAATAATAATAATACTAATAATAATAATAATAATAATAATAATAATAATAATAATAATAATAATAATAATAATAATAATAATAATAATAATAATAATAATAATAATAATAATAATAATAATAATAATAATAATAATAATAATAATAATAAACGTTACTTTTTTAAACTTTGAAAGGGAGAGAGAGAGAACCGCGAGGGGTATTAGGGCAAGCGGTTGCTACCGCGTTACGTCACCACGTTGGCCGACCATTCACACCAGCCATCCAGACCTCACGTCGTCGGCCGTGGTGTAGTTGTGGGTGGCGTTAGAGAGTGAGAGCGTGGTGTGCGATAGAGAGAGAGAGAGAGGGAGTGTTGCGCTTGTCGGCCGGAATCGCCGTCAGCTGCTGCTGTTCTTTTGCTGGCCTGCCTCACGCCGTCGTCGGCGGTTTGTGGTGTTTGGGTCTTCATCTTTAGGCTTTTCGTGTTGGTTTTTGATTCGCTTTCGCCTTTTCTGTTTGCGTTCGCCTTTCCTGTTCGGTGTAGGACGGTATTCTGTTTTTTGCCAAGCACCTTGCTTCGCACCGTCACTGGTGTTTGTGTGGGTTAAGGATTGAGGCGTTTGGGTTCAGTTAAGGCGTTGCGGTGTGTCGTATTTTCTTTGTTGTTCATATTCTCCCGTTCTGCTGCTGCCGATTTCCCGCTGCTCCGGGGTCTTTTTGGTTGTGGCCAGTGTGGGTCGCCTTTGTGGTGGCTGGTGTGGGCCGTTGTACTGTGTGGCCGTCGTCCTGAGTCAGCCATTCTCGTGTCGTCGATAGTCGGCCTTTTTGTCCATGGCATGCGGCACGGGAGTTAGTGGTCATTTTATTAGGTTTTATTTTTATTATTATTATCATCTTCATCATGCCTGATTTAGTACGTTTTCATTGTCCTTTTTCAAGTATTCATGAGTGTCCGGATGGTCATGGTAGGGGCCTTACTAAGGCCGCCTGGCAAAAGCATTTTCAGGATCGGCATTGTAATGATGGTGCTATGGGGCTTACGCGTCAAACTCTTACTGAGAGTCTGATTGTTTTCTCTAATGCCGAGACTACTTTGAAGTGAATGGGCCTTTGCTTGTGTGAGGAGTGCTTTAAAAGCCATACATTTTGCTTTAGGTGTCGGCATAGTCGGGGTCATATTGTTGCGCCTCCGAATTATGGTGATGGCATCATTAGCTTTATTATTCATGGTATCGTTAGAACTTCGGCGTCGTCTCCCTTGGTTCTTTCATCTGATGATGGGGTTGAGCTTGTTCAGTGGTCTGTATCTCGTTTATTATCTTTGGGACTTCGCACCGTGAAATCTATTCCTTCTAAGTGTCGTCTAAGGTTTGCTCGGGTTTTGAAGGGGGTTTTGGATGATGTGGCTGACTCTCATGGTGACCTCTTCTGGTGGGTTCGTATGCTTGTGTTGCCTCTTTATATGCTTAAGACCTTCGCTCCTAGGAGTAATCTTGAGTGTAGGATTGTTGTTAGGCAAAAGCGTCAGGAGGAGAGTATTGCCAAGGTTATTCTCGCTTAGGGGGTGCCAGGAGGTGGTTTGCAGCTTTTGCGGGAGTTTTTGGATAAGGTTCCTCCTTCGTTTCATGTAGAGGAGGATCTTGATTTGAGTGAGCTTAACATCCGCCAATGTTGGCAGAAAATTTGTGATGGCCACTATACTGCTGCTGTTAGGGTGCTTTCTTCCTCTGGCGTCGCCCCTATTCTGATGCAACTGTTGGGGCTTTGCGGGAGAAGCACCCTGTCGCAATATCTCCTTCATTTCCTTCTTTGCCTGTGGATCATCATTCTCTTGTTGCCTCTTCGGCAGTGATTTTGGATATGATTCGAAGTTTCCCGCGTGGCACTTCTTGTGGGAGGGATGGGTTTCGTGCCCAACACCTTATGTACTGTTTGAGTAACGTTGTTGTGGCTATCTCTAATGATATGATCGCTTCTATTACTAGGGTGGTTAATCTTTGTCTGGAGGGCCGATGTCCACTAGCTTTTGGTGAGTACATTGTCAGCGCTCCGCTCACGCCGTTTGTTAAGCGCGACGTGGTGATGTTCGTCCTATCGTTGTTGGCACTGTCTGGAGACGTCTGGTTTCTAAGGTTGGTGCTTGTTTGGTTGGTCCTTCTTTGTCTTCTTATTTTGTTGGTTTTCAGTTTAGGGTTGGGCTGTAAGGTGAAAGAGAGGCTGTCTTGCATGCCTTGAATCAGTTCATTGAGGCTTGTGGTGGGGTTGTGGGCTTTCTATGTTGCTGGTTGATTTCCAGAATGCTTTCAACCTTGTTGATAGTGTAACCATGCTTCTGGAAGTTTGTCGTCGTTGCCCGATTCTTTCCCGTTGGGTGGAATTCTATTACTCTAGTCATGCACGTCTTTATTATGGGGAACATTGCTTGTGGTCTTGTCAGGGAGTCCAACAAGGTGATCCTTTAGGCCCGTTGCTTTTCTCTTTGGTTTTACATCCCTTGGTCTGCAAGATATGCGGCTCTTTTGACTTGAGTTTGCAAGCTTGGTACTTGGATGATGGCACCATTATTGGGGATACTTTGGAGGTGGGGAAGGTTTTGGAATTGATTATGGCAGGTGGTCCTTAGTTTGGTCTTCATCTTAATGTCCTAAGTCTGAGGTTTTTTTGCCTACTGAGGATCCCCAGAGTCGGCTTCCTGGTGTTTTCCCTCCTTCCATTGCTCGGCCTTTGCGTATTGTCTCTGTTTTGGGTGGGTCTGTCAGTACTTGCCCTAGTTTTGGGAGTGAGCTTGTGGCGAAGAGAATGATTAAGACCATCGAGCTTATGAATTTGGTTGCTAGGATTGAGAACCCGCAATGTGAGTTGCTTCTGCTTAGAGCTTTTACTGGTATTTATAAGCTCTCCTTACCCTTCGTACTTGGTCACCGAGAGTCTTTGGATATGTCCATCTTCGTTTTGATGCAGCACTTCGTTCTAGCTTGGAACGTATTGTCACTGCGTCTGGGCCTGGTTTTGGGGATTGGCAGTGGCGCCTTGCCACTTTCCCTTTTCATCTTGGGGGGCTCGGTGTTTATGCTGCGGGAGATGTTTTGCATTATGCTTTTATGGCGTCCCGTTTGCAGTCTGCAGATTTGTAGGCTATGCTACTACGACCTTTTGATATTGTAGATGCTGGTCCTAATTTTGATGATGCCTTGCGGGTGTTCTCTAAGACTACTGGTTCCGCCTTTTTACGTGATCCTAGTGAAATCGCCGCCTCTAAACTTATAGAGAAATTGGGAGATATATATTTTGCGACGGTTGCTGCTTATTCAGAATCTGTTTTCTCTTCGACACCGCATCAGCTTGCGTTGTGGAAATCTCAGCAGGGTGCCCAGTCCTCTGATTGGTTGCGTGCGGTTCTTATCTATGGGTGGGTCAGACTATGAACGGTAGGACTTATCGTAGTGTGTTGGTGTATCGACTGGGTATTCCGTTATTCACGGTATCTAGGCCTTGTCCTACTTGCTCTCGGGTTTTTGTTGATGATGTTTATGGTGACCATGCTTTTTCTTGTACTGGTACTATGGGTGTTAAGCATCTCCATAACCTTGTACGTGACACCTTATTCGCCATTTGTTATAGGTCTGGTATTTCTACGGGTAGAGAGGTGGATATCGGTTTGGTTGACGGCCATGGCGGATCTCTTCGTTCTGCTGATTTATTGCTCTATTCCTGGGACAGAGGACGTGATGTGTGTGTTGATTTGACAGGGTCTTTCCCCTTGACTCAGACTGGGATGACCGATTTTGTGCATAAAAGCGAAGGTGTGTTAAGTATGGGGATATATGTTCGGCAGCTCGTTATGGTTTCCTGCCCTTCTCTTTCTCTTCGCTTGGGGAGCTGGGTTCGAATGTTGTTGACTTGCTCAAGCGGATCCAGAAATTCTTAGTATCTTAGGATGCAGGGCTCGAATGACCGCTTATATTTTTACTAGACTTAGCTTTGTTGTAGCTAAGGGGGTGGGGGCTCAGATTTTTTCTCGGCTCCCCGCCAATTTCATGTAAATTTTTATTTTTTTATTAATGAAAGTTGCGCGCATTGTTAAAAAAACCTTTATTATAATGGCATAAACTTGTAAATTTTAATCATGAATTGGTTGGTTATACGAGTAATACAAAATACTATGGTACACCCTCTGTTGGACCAATTTTATAGTTTTGATAAGGACATGTGCTTAATTGATAATGTGCTTTACTTAATATATCATATGCGTGTAATTGTGTGCTTTAGTCTTATTATAGCTAGCAACAACTATGAGAAGAAAGATCAAAGTTATAAGAACTTCAGGCATAACTTTGACAAAGATTGTGAGACAAATTTATAACAACTTCAGGAATAACTTTGGAAGTTTACATGGAAGTTATAGCTACTCAGTCATAACTTTAAAGAAAATCGTTTCAAGCAAGATCTACCTCAAATAACACAAGACTCAAGATGGAGGGTCTTTGTGATCAAGATGAAGAGATGATCCGTATACTGAAGATCTTTGTGAAAATTGGATAGTATAGGTCGTCATTCGGTAACTATTCCATTCGAGTGATTTTATGTTCAAAGTTATAGCTTTAGCCTATAACTTTGGATGATAAATGTTGATGCATGATTTTGGAAATAAAATGTTTTAAATGTTTTCAAAAGTGAAAGAGTATTTTTATATTTATCAAAAGTTTTAATAGATAATATATTTATGAGATTCTATTGGTTAGTAATACAACTTATGGGTTGTCATGCTACCTAGGATTTCTAATATATTCTATCTCAATTTGTTGTTAACCTAATAAGCCCACCTAGGGTTTGAGCCACCTAGGGTTTCGTGGAAACCTAGGTTTGTGCCTCCTAGGGTTGCGTGCCTCCTAGGGTTTCGTGTAGCTAGGGGATTTCGGCCTATCTAGGTTGTTTTCCTTTGTTTACCTTAATCTATGATTCTACTATATCTTTACAACAATATTTTGAGATATTAAAGATAAATATATTTCTATAAGATAAACCAAATAATATTTTGAGATAAAGATATTTCTAAAAGATAAAGTTAATATTATTTTTAGATATTAAAGATAAATATCTTTCTTAAATATTAAGCTAGGGTTTTAGATCTACTATGCTTCTATTACTATAAATACTCCTTCACATCTCAATTGTAAAACACACAAAATACAGATAACAACTACACGGCACATCTACTACTTGTGTTGATTTTCCAAAATCGTTTTAAAGCAAACCTTTGAGCAAAATATTTATTATTTTTAGAGTTTGTTTTTCAAAAGAGTCGTGCATCAATTATTATCAACCGCTTGAGTGAAATACGTTATTGGATAATAGTACATCATTATAAGCTTACAATTCTTTAACGGAATTTGTGTGAGTTATATTGTACATTCTTATTAACGTAAGATAGTATAGAGTATTTAGCGATACTCACCTTGAGTTATAATCATAGTGTTGATTATACGAGTGGGTTGATAATTTTTGTAATCCGTAGAAAGGTACTAAGAATTATTAATCGAGAATAGTGGACGTAGGTTTCAGCGTGTGAAACTGAACCACTTCAAAAATCGTGTGCCTCTCTCTTATCTCTTTACTTTTCGTTATTTCGTTATTTGCGCTTACTTTGATTAATTAATTAGTTTATTTTAATTCATAAGATCAAATAATTAATTACATATCATATAAATCGAAAAAGGGGGGCTAGTTTTTAATACTCAATTCCCCCCCCCCCCCCCCTCTTTCGTATTCGATCAATAGACTCTACAGTAAAGATGAGTATCCTAATTGGCATATGAGCATTCAAATCATAGTAAGCATACTAATTAATCACTAACATTCACTGTATAACATGTAAGAAATATTAGAAATCCAATTAAAACAAGTTTTTCAAGTAAAATCAAGAACCCCCAAATTTGGGTTAGGGTTTGTTCATGTTGGATTTCTAAAAAATAGTGAGATTGAAGTAACTAAAGTAGAATTAACTTACTTGATAATGCTTAGATGTTGCCTTGGATGAACTATAGTGACAAATTTTGTAAGAAAAGACTAAGAAATGGAGGTTTTTGAGAAATTTTGAGCTTGAAGTTGAAGAACACGGGAATATGGCAGCAAGCAAAGGGTAGCAAGTTGGCTTTATAGAAGAAATTAGAACAGAATACGAGGCAAACAACTTACCCGATCGGGTATACAGGAATCCGATCGGGGAAGTTCGCTGGTCCGGTTTTTATTTCTTTTTTCTTTGTTACTTGCCCTTACCTTTTGGCTATATCCTTGAACATACTTACTAACCTTAATAACCTTGGCAACATGGGACAAGGATAGCTCCTTCTCGTCTCAATAGGTCCTCCAATTCCAAGTACGAAAAACTATCAACTAAGCATGCATTTCTAAAAATGAAAATAACAAGTAAAACGAAAATTATTTCCTAACTATTACAACTAAAAATCCAAAAAAAAAAAAGATAGACCAAATAAAATAGTCCAAATCATTGTCTAATAAGTGGAATAAAGAATGCATAAAAGAGAAAATAAAGAGAAAGACGGGTTGCCTCCCGACAAGCGCATTTTTAAGTCATGCTAGACTTTGAATTTTTATCCCTCCTAAAGCCTTGTGAAGGGATTTGAGCTCCTTGTAGCTTGATTCGTCCTTGAATTTTTCATTTACCCTTGCCAACATCCATGGAAATCTCATTCAAAAATACTTCCAAAGCTTTGAATGCTTCGAGGTCACCATCTCCTACACTCAATACATTCCCCTTTCTATCAAAGGTGGCACTTGATCCATCCATTTCAAAGGTGATCTTCTCTCCTTGCACATCTATACAAGCCCCAACTGTATTTAGGAAGGGTCTTCCTAATATAATATAGTCGTCTCTTTCTTTCTTTGAAAATATGACATAAAAATCAACGGGAATAAGGAAGTATCCAATCCGAATGGGGACATCTTCCACAATTCCTACTGGAGTATGCATAGATCCATCGGCTAGTTGAAGGCTAGTATTAGTAATCTTCATTTGTATTGGGCAATGGTCGTGATAGAAAGAAAAAGACATGACGCTAATAGTGGCTCCTAAATCACACAATGCATTTCTGACCTTATGAAGATTCATTGTGAAAGAAATATTAAAACAACCTAGATCTTTAAGTTTTGAAGGAATGATAACCTTCCCATCTTCAAGGGGAGGTTCCTTGTGAGAATCTTTGGTTGCTTCTTTTTCTCTAGATGTCTTGCCAATCCTTGCCTCCAACCTTGAGAAAACTTCATCATTTGCTTTATTTTGTCGTTTCAACAACTCTTTCTTCTAATTTCCCTTGAGCTTTTATCAATGTCATGATCAAAGCTTCGAGACGGGATGTCTCCTCTTCCGTAGGGACTCGGGTTGGTTTGGCTAGTGTAGGATTATTGCAAAGTTCGTGGGGTAACCTAAAGATGGGCTCCTTACTCTTTCCATTCCCAAGAGGATTATCAAAAGATTTGTCACTAATCATGTCAATTGTGACTATTAATGGTTCTTCACTCGCTTGGGTGGTTTGGCTAGAACTCGACGGGGTCAACTCTTCCACTCTCTTTTGGAGAGACAAAATGGTTGATTTGAGTGAGCTTAAGCTAGAAAAGAAGTATGAGTACATGTTATGTTGGGCTTGGATTACTTCCCTTAACTTGACATCTACTTTTGCTATCACTTGATCATTTTGAAAGGACGAGTGTGGAATTGTATGAGGTGTATTGGTAGGTTGAGTTCGGCGAAATTGTGGGTGAAAGGGGTTTAATGGTGTGAGTTTATTCCCACATCTTTGAGGTACATGCCCTATTCCTCCACAAAGTTCACAAGGTGTTGTTAGTGAGGTAAACGGGTTTAAAGCTTTCGGACGATATAAAGTACTTTTTAGGGTGGTTTCATTAGATGGAACGGGACAGGCTAAGGAAATGGTAGTGTCAACATCACATGAGGTTTCCACTCGGCTTTTCTTTCGCTTTCCCCCATTACTTTGGGAACCTTCCCCACTTTCTCTTTGTGAATTACTTGATAGGTTTGACGTGGTGGTTTGAGACTTAAACCTACGGTGGAAAGCTATAACAATCTCTTCCCACTCCATTGGTTTTGTGACATCCTTTAAACGACGGGTGAACCACCATTTAGCTTCTCTCTTTAGTGATAAAGGAAAGAGAGTTTCTCTAATTTGGTTTTGGGTGATTCCCTCCCTCATAAAAGTTTGACACAATTCACAAAAGGTTTGGATATGGTGTGATGGGTTTTCATTTGGCTCACCACTAAATTGGTTACCCTCGATGAGAGCAATTAGGGTGATATGGACCCTTAGGATCCCATTAGCTAGTTCAAAAACCCGAAACTTAGGATCATCCTTTGTTCGCACCATTTTTTGTCAACCTACAAGAAAAACACAAAAAAAAGAAAGTTAGTAATGATTTTAGGTACGGTTGCACCTAAATATAGTAGAATTTTAAACAAAAATCAGCAATACATAGACAAACAAAACCGTGCTCCCCGGCAACGGCGCCAAAATTTGATCGTGCTTGTCGCGAGCCCGATGCAAAAATAATTACCCACACTTAGGCTAACAACATAAGGAATGTAATTAGGGAAGTAGGGATCTATCCTCAGGGAATACGTGTAAACTATGAATTGCTATGGAGTGATTTTCATTTAAGTTCGAGTCATTTGAGATGGTTGTCTAAACTACTAACATAAAATAAAATGACAAGTATGTAAATGACTAAATGACAAGTATGTAAAACGATATTTAAATGACAAGTATGTAAATTGCAATAAAACAAATCTAATCTAATTGACGATAATTAAAATGACAAGTATTGAAAGGCTACCTAACTAAACTAATAAATTAAAATGACAATAAAGTAAACTATCTAAGAACGATAATAAAATGACGGTAAAGTAAACTAACTAAGCAACAATAAAATAAACTATCTAAAATGGTAAAATAAACTATCTAATCAAATTGATATAGTGAAAGAGAAATTCATGTAAAACGGTTTAAAAGCTTTATTGATACCAACATTAGAATTACTACGATCGTCTAAGCCTTGTAGCGGTATATTCCTCTCGGATTCGTACCGACTTTTTAATGGGTCCTAACGTCCTGTCAGCCTGGTTAGGTCACTAAACCCCTATTGGTAGTCCTAATTCCCATCCAACTCTCGTTTCTAAGACGGAAATTGACTAATACAAACAATTGTTCATGGCCACTAAACAAAGTTATAGAATTTGACACAACCAAAGGAAGAAACAAACTAGGTGGTTCTATTGGTATCGACTCTTCTTTTAATTCATTTTAACTAGCAAATCATTTCAATATTACAACTTCTATTTATTGTATTTACACGATGATAATCTTACAATGTTATATCTAATTTATGTGATTAAGTAAATTAATAGGAAAAAGATGTAGGAAATTAAACTATGAAATAAGAGTGCTATAATGATTAAGGTGATTATACTAGTAATGATTCTAATGATAAACTTCAAGATTATATGATTAGACAAAATACAATATGACATGTTAAACGATATTTTAGTTTCAACTAGATTACTTTTAGGTGGGTTTCCTAACAACAACAATATGAAAACAAGACTAATTAGGTTATAGTTCATGATGATGAAAATTGCATAAGTAAAGGATAGAGAATTACCGAGATTGGAATGCAAATTATGTAAGAACAAAAATAAAGAACAAATATCCAACCCAATGTAATGACAAATGCTTATTGAAACACTAGAGAAGTACTAGGAAATTGCTGTAAAAACTAGTCTAGAGTTGCATAAACTAGAAACTAAAACTTGTATGAAAGAAAAAAGTAAACTATGTAATATTGTGTAATTCTAGGTTGTGTTGTAAGTTGTTCTCCAAATTGTGTTGTGATCCTTGGCTTTTATAGGGCTGCATGGCTGCTACATTTCGTCCAAATTCATACCCTAGACAAAGCCTTAAAACACTCCATTAAAGCTTGGTAGAAGAAGAGCCAAGAGACGTCCATCAGCAAACATACCCGATCGGGTATGTGGTAATCCGATCGGGTATGTAACCCAGATGGATTTTTCCGCCTCTTCCAATCTTGTCTTTGGGCACGGAATCCTATGCCTTGGTCTTGGTCAATGTAACACGTAATTGGGCTTGGGCTAGTCTTCCTTTGACTTGGGTTGATGTTTTCCTTTGAGAAACAAAGTCAAAGTCCAAGATAAGTCCATTCGAGGAAGGATGTAGCGATATCGTAGTCAAACCGTGAAATGGCTATCATCGGTTCCTTGAAAACTCGTATTCTAGTGCCTTTGCTCCATAAAGTAAGAAAATATAGCAAAACCACTTCATTTCCTATAAAACGAGTCAAAGCACGCAAAACAACTAGAATAGCAATATTAGCTCGTTAATCACTTAACAAAGTGCATAAATCATGTAGAAATCGAGCTAAAACGGGGGATAAATTAGTACAAAATATCACTTATCAAACTCCCCCAAGCTAAACCCTTGCTTGTCCTCAAGCAAACATAACAATCATAACCAGGACAAGGGTAGCAAGAATTGATCAATCTATCATACAAATCTCAAAAATAAGCTCTTAATAAGCAGGTGTATCATAAACCCGTAACAACAAGGGCGAAGGAAAGTGCGAATCATGGCTGAGATTTACATAACGGCGCAGCATAGAAAATATTCTTTGGACTTTTTCAGCTTTTGCATGATCTTATTGACTATGGACTCTTTCGATACACTCTTCACTCAAATTTTTGTGAAATAGGAAATATTGGTTCAAATTTGAAGTGACACTCTCCTATCTACAACTTATAAGAATGTGCCCGCAGTCTAGTATGGTAGACAATCCAAAATCACTAAGTAAGACTAATCATGATCAAAATGTAATGTAAGAAGCATTAGAGAAATAAAGAAGAGGCTTGGAAATTTGGGTAAGAAAGTGGACAAACGATTTTTGGTCAGGTGGAGCTTAAGTCGAGCTAGTAATAACCAAATGTGTAGTGGATACTCAATCCAATTCATACCAATTCCCATAAACAATGGTCAAAGCCAAAAACAGCATATTGGCTCATTAGACATGACAAATCAAGTTACGACTTCCCATAATTTTTCTTTCTTTTCTTTTTATGGAAGCGTTTTTCCTCCTTTTTTTTCTTTCTTCTTTTCTCTTTTCTTTTGAGCTTTCAATTTTTCTTTTTTTTTTCATTTCTTTTCAAAGCTCTTTTTTTTTCTTTTTTCTTTGAGAAACACGGGAATCAGCAATCCTGAGACAGTAAGTTCACACCAATTGGTGACATTATCAGAACATTGCAAAAGCACATAACACCCCTACACATATAGTCGGTTACTAGCTCAACAAGGGTAGGCAATAATATAATGTAGCTAGAAAGAAGGGTGTTTTTGCGAAATGCGGACAAGAGTAAATGGCTTCAAAATGTAGATCATGATAGTAATACTTATAGAAAACGGAATAAAAACCATACTTATGCGTTTTGATGTGACACAGACTATAAGGAGAAACTACTCACTCCTAAACTGGGATCGGGTTTAGATGTACCGACCACTGGAGGCTCTACCTTACAATATGAGTAGCTTGCCAAAGTCAAGATCAAGCTTAATTAAGTCCAAATGCAACTTTCTACCTGCTGTGTACAAGACATCCCCATGAATGCACAATTCCTCATAACATAATGAAACATCAGCTTATAAAAACTATAAATTGAGAAATGTAAGATGGAAATGATCTTTTCTTTTTTGACTTTTTTTTTTTTGATTTTTTCGATTTTTTTTTTGTTTTTGTTTTTTTTTTTCAATAAACTAAGAAAAATAGAAGAAAATAAACTAATGAGAAAAGTAAAAATCTAAATGCAATCCTAAATGCAGTAAGTCCTAAATGCAAATCCTCCCCCAAGCTAAAACTTCACATTGTCCTCAATGTGCATGCAATTATAACAGAAACAAACCGAAAAATGGTTGGTAGCACATAGAACAGAGAAACAAGATGAGATTCTAATGGGAAAAGGGGCTAAAAATAAAAAAATGCTAAAAATAAAAGAAAGAAATAAAAGCTTACAAAATGTCTAGCCTCCCCCAAGTTAGTATAAACAAGGGGAGCTCATCATCTCATCTCAAAGGCCACCAGCTACGGCCTCTCCTCTCTGAAGGAGGCGGCTCGGATGCGGATCCAGAAGCATCTGTATAGTAGGTATCATCTGCAGAATAATAACTACCACTAGAAGCAATGATCCCGGTAGGGTTGCTGGCTCCTAAGGACTGGTACTCTTCTACTTGGTGATCACTAAAATCACCTCTATACCCTCAAAAACTCTCAACGCCATAGTCGGTACCACAGTAATCAGGTCCGGTCTGCTGCACACCTGCATCATAAGTAGTACCATACCCCTCTTCGGGCCAAGTATAGAAAGATGGGTGGGGGCTCTCAGGTCTAATCACACCTTGCCTAGCAAAGTGGTCATAAATGGGGTGCAAAGCAAGCTGCTGGTCAGACTGAATTCTATTAATGGACAAGGTCAAGGCTTCAAACATGGCAGTCACGTCGCCCGTAGCATGGGTCGACTGAGAGGATGATCCTACCTCAGGGC
>JAIUZE010017166.1:0-13047 GCA_022085475.1 Heliosperma pusillum | reverse complement strand
ATGGAGTGCTTTATTAGGTTGTCTAGGGGGTATGAATCCGGACGCATTTGGGCAGCCTCTCAACCCTATAAATAGCCTACGCATCACACACAACTAACATGTACAAAAACCCTAGCCTCCACACAACACTAGATTAGATTAGTTTTTCTTCTTTCACTCATCTTTCTAAGTTTAGTTTAGTTTTAGTTTTCTCTAGTTTAGTTTACTTCTAAGTTTTCTTCAATTGTATGGTTCTACTTGTAATTGGAACTCAAGTTTCCGGGTTTGCATTTCCTATTCAAGTTCTTATTCCATTTCAATCTTTGCTCATCCTTTCCGGTAATCTTTATTCTCGTTTTTACATTATAGTTTCATTTTCTTTCAGTATTTCCTTCATCATGTTTATCATTCTTAGTTTTATAATCTTAGTTTCCCTTTCGTTGTTAATCATGCATAAGTAATCTTTGTTCTAGGGGAAGGGTTATCATTTCTAATTAATTTATAAGTATAAATTGATTTCGGTAGAATCGTTCTTTGTTGTCTCTATTTCTTACTAGAATCTCGTGATAAACTTTGATTTAAGGCCTTAATCAATTGTTTATACTTGTCAATTTCCGTCTAAAGGGCGAGAGTCGAGATGAAAATTAAAGGACTGGCCGGAATAGTTTAATGACCTAGCAAGGCTAAAAAGACGTTAGGACCCGTTAAAAAGTCGGTATGATACCGAAAGGAATATACCATTTAAAGAGTTGGACAACTATGATTTTTCTAAACCCGTAATCAACTTTGCTTTTAAATTGATTAGCATGTGAACCCCGATCCCTAGATCCTTTTCTTTATTGTATTGTTATCATTTTATAGCATTTAGTAATTAGTGACAAACATTTGCCAATCGTACAAGATAGAACTCTAACCATAACTATTCACAAGTATCTCCCGTCTCCCCGAGATCGACCCCTTACTTCCCTAATTACATTAATTTGTTGTTAGCCTAGTATGGGTAATTTATCTTTGATTAGGGTATGCGACAACCCTGTCAAATTTTGGCGCCGTTGCCGGGGAGCACGGTTTTGTTTATTTGTGATTAGTAGAGTTTTACAATGCGAGAATGAGCATTTCCATGAATACCTCGACCGATTTTATAGCTATTATAACCATATTATCTCTCTTGGGTATACCCTTGATGAGACCTATATAAGAAATGTCGTGCTTCATGGAATGCTCATTGAGTGTCATAGCCTGGCTATGCAATTGAGTAATGGAAGTCTTTATCAGAAGAGAGGAGAAGAACTTTGGAATTTCTTGAACTTTATGGCATCCCAATCTAGGGAAGAAACGCACCGGCGGTTGAGAATCCAAGAGCAACTCAATGAAATCATGGCTCAAGTTCAAATGCTCAAAGGGCAAAAGGAAGAACCCAAGTTTAAAAGAAGTAAGCCAATCAATTTTCCTTATGCTTTTTCAGCCCCCCATGAGAGTCTAATTTCTCCTATGCTTTTTCATGCCCCCCATATAAGTCTAATTCTCCCCAATCATATGAATTAATAGATGACGATGATGATGGTCCAACCTTTTCTATTGAAAGTCACTCTAGTGTCGTTCCATTTGACAATTTTGAGACCCCCATTATTGATATTGACAATATGGTAGTCGAGACTTTAGACAAGGATGTTGTTAATCCCATTTGTGACTCCAATGGAGAGTCGTCGATCGAGTCATCAGATTTCTTTGAAAATCCCTTCGCTAAGGATATTCCAAATTTATTTGAAAATGATACTGGGTTTTGTGAACCTAGCCTTGAAATTAAGTGGGATCAACCACCCATTTTTTATTCCCACTCCTTTGATTCACCCTACCCCCAATTAGAGTCCACTAATGATATTTTGGGAACTAATTGTTTGTTCCATGATCTTAAACATTTCACTCCATCTCTCACTGACGAGTGGAGCAGTTCAGTGGTCATCTATGAAGTTTGTCATGCGCACAATGATACGATATATCAATTCTTACCTTCAATATTTCATGCCTATATCTTGTCAATTGCTTACATATGTTTTTGTATAGCTCATGCGCAGGTATATGATCGACTTCTAAGGGCATTGACATGCTTTTTAAGGAACAAAGAATGATTTTCATTAATAAAGAGTCTAGCAAGACATTTAAATAAAGCTTCGCGGGAGGCAACCCGTGTTTTATTCTATTTTTGTTATGAAATAAATTATTTTTGTTGGACAATTTAATAATGTTAATTTTTAAATAATTCATTTGGTTTTGGTTCTAATAGCCTTGACAATAAGACAATAATTTTATCTAGTAATTTAGTAGCTTGTTCATCACAGGTACTTTGGTGCTTGGATTGTACTTTGCCCCGTTTTCACGCTGGCTTGGGGGAGCTGCTGCACGGTTGTATGTTTTCTTTTCTTTCTTTACCATTTTGTTGAGTCGTCCCCCATTCTTTTGTTGGTTATGTTGTCCTTCTTCGTGTTTTCGGCGCTTAAACCCGTTTCGAACATTGAGGACAATATGTTTTTCTAGCTTGGGGGAGGGATTTAGTTTGTGTCGTTGTTTATTTAGTCTAGTTGTTTATTGAATTTGAAAATTTTGAAAAATCCAAAAAAATTAAAAAGTTAAACAAAATTTAATAAAAGTTGTGTGTTTTGTCCACCTAAGTGTGTTGTGCATAATGTTATTCCTCAATGCATTTCCCTTATTGTAGCTTTTTAGCCAATGTTTCACGCTTTTGACGGGATTTTGCATACATGGGGATGTCTTGTACACAGTGGGTGAGGGATTGATTTTAGACTTATTAGGCTTGATCTTGACTTTGGCAAACTAGATATACGGTAAGGTAGAGCATCCAGTGATCGGTACATCTATACCCGATCCCAATTAGGTGTGTGTAGTTTCTCCTTATGATTTGCGTCACATCAAAAACGCACAAGTATAGTTTTCATTCCATTTCTAGTGAGCATTACATTCATGATTTAAAAAGCATTTGAAGCCATTCACTTTGAATCCATTGCCTAAATTTAGCCCCTTTTCACATTGTTTCACATTTCATTAGCTACAAGTAAAAATATTGCCTACTTTGTTAAGTTAGTAGCTATACCGTTTGTGTTTGGGTGCTCATTTGGGATATTGTTCAAGTTATGTCAAAGTGATCTTGATTGGACGGAATTACTGATTTTCGTGCCGAAGAAAAAGAAAAAGAAAAAAAAAAAAAAAAAGAGTTCAAAGAAAAAAAAAAAGAATGAGAAAAAAAAAAGAATAAGAAATGAAAAAAAAAATGATGTTGAATATGAAAAAATGAAAAGAAAGAAAGAAGCATGTATTGAAAAGAAAAAAAATGGTTTATGAAAAGAAGAAGTTGTGAGTGTTATTTCCATGATCCGAAATTCAAAAAGTTGGGAAATTCACTCTTGTGTTGCCATGAGTATACGCCAATTTGCTATTTTTGGCTTAGTTTTATTTTCTTGGGAATGGTTCCGAGTTTTGATTGAGCATCCTTGCATAATTGGTATGTTGCTAGCTTGACCTTAGCTCCATATTACCATAATTCATTTGTCCACTTTGTTACCCATCTCCCATAGCCTTCTTCTTGCTTTTGGCTTCTTTCTATGCTTTTCATGATTGTTTTGACTTTTAGTTTTGGAATGTTTACCATATTAGATTGCGGGCGCATTCTCATGAGTCGTAGATAGGAGAGTGCCACTCAAATATAAAATAATATTTCCTTGATTTATATAAAAATTTGAGTGTTGAGGGCACCGTGAGAGTCCATTGTCAAAAGATCATGCAAGAGCCGAAAAGTCTATTTGATGTTCCTTATGCTGCGCCGTTATGTAAATCTCAACCATGTTTTGCATTTTCCCTATGACCACATTGTTTCGGGATGTGTTTCATTGTGCTCTATAAGCTACTTGATGGGATTTGCATTTGGTTGGATTGATTGTTGCTCGTCGCCCTTGTCCTTGTCATGTTTGTTATTGTATGCTTGCTTGAGGACAAGCAAGTGTTTAGCTTGGGGGAATTTGATAAGTGTTAATTTGTATGATTTTATCCCCTCATTTTAGCTCGATTTGATATGGTTTATCCACTTTAAGAAGTGATTTTATGAGCTAATCTCTCCTTTGCAGTATTTCTCGTGCTTTAATGTCATTTGTAGGAATTGAGTCGTTTCTACTTCAAATCCCGTCATTTGAAGGAAATATGAGCAAGGAGAAGCTAAGAAGGACGATTACGTGAGGTTTAGATGGCATGCTATACAGATCTAGAGGTTCCGAGTCAAAGGTAACAAGTTTCAACTCATTCCGAGCTCATATGCACAAGTTGCGACGGTTTTGCTATTCGTCGACAAAAGTTGTCTCAAACCTCATGCTCCGACCCTTAACCCTTGGGGACATGATTAAGCTCAAATAGGGGAGGAAATGAGGCCCAAGAGGTGTAATTTACGTCCCTGTTCGAATCTAAAGTCAATGGAGTCAAGGTAGATCAAGTCACGTACCAAAGGAGATGAAACGAAAGTCAATTGACCAAGAGTCTCTTCTTCTACCAAGCCTTAATGGAGTGCTTTATTAGGTTGTCTAGGGTATGAATTTGGACGAAACACAGCAGCTTCTCAACCCTTTAAACAGCCTATGCATCACACACAAATAACATGTACAAAAACACTTCTCTCTTTAGTTTAGTTTTTCTTCTTTCTCTCATCTTTCTTAGTTTAGTTTAGTTTTAGTTTTCTCTAGTTTAGTTTAGTTCTAAGTTTTCTTCAATTGTATGGTTCTACTTGTAATTGGAATTAAATTTTCCGGGTTTGCATTTCCTATTCAAGTTCTTATTCCATTTCAATCTTTGCTCAACCTTTCCGGTAATCTTTATTCTCGTTTTTACATTATAGTTTCATTTTCTTTTAGTATTTCCTTTATCATGTTTACCATTCTTAGTTTTATAATCTTAGTTTCCCTTTCATTGTTAATCATGCATAAGTAATCTATGTTCTAGGGGAAGGGTTAACATGTCTAATTAATTTATAAGTATAAATTGATTCCGGTAGAATCGTTCTTTGTTGTCTCTGTTTCTTGCTTGAATCTCATAATAGACTTTGTTTAATGGCCATAAACAATTGTTTATACTTGTCAATTTCCGTCTCAAGGGCGAGAGTCGAGATGAAAATTAAAGGACTGGCAAGAATAGTTTAATGACCTAACCAGGCTGAGAGGACGTTAGGACCCGTTAAAAAGTCGGTACGAATCCGAGAGGAATATACCATTTAAAGACTTGGACAACTATGATTTTTCTAAACCCGTAATCAACTTTGCTTTTAAATTTATTAGCATGTGAACCCCGATCCCTAGATCCTTTTCTTTATTGTATTGTTATCATTTTAAAGCATTTAGTAATTAGTGACAAACATTTGCCAATCGTACAAGATAGAACTCTAACCATAACTATTCACAAGTATCTCCCGTCTCCCCGAGATCGACCCCTTACTTCCCTAATTACATTAATTTGTTGTTAGCCTAGTCTGGGTAATTTATCTTTGATTAGGGTATGCGACAACCCTGTCAAATTTTGGCGCCGCTGCCGGGGAGCACGGTTTTGTTTATTTGTGATTAGTAGAGTTTTACAATGCGAGAATGACCCTTTCCATGAATACCTCGACCGATTTTATAGCTATTATAACCATATTATCTCTCTTGGGTATACCCTTGATGAGACGTATATAAGAAATGTCGTGCTTCATGGAATGCTCATTGAGTGTCATAGCCTGGCTATGCAATTAAGTGATGGAAGTCTTTATCAGAAGAGAGGAGAAGAACTTTGGATTTTCTTGAACTTTATGGCATCCCAATCTCGAGAAGAAACGCACCGGCGGTTGAGAATTCAAGAGCAACTCAATGAAATCATGGCTCAAGTTAAAATGCTCAAAGGGCAAAAGGAAGAACTCAAGTTTAAAAGAAGTAAGCCAATCAATTTTCCTTATGCTTTTTCAGCCCCCCATGTGAGTCTAATTTCTCCTATGCTTTTTCATGCCCCCCATATAAGTCTAATTCTCCCCAATCATATGAGTTAATAGATGACGATGATGATGGTCCAACCTTTTCTATTGAAAGTCACTCTAGTGTCGTTCCATTTGACAATTTTGAGACCCCCATTATTGATATTGACAATATGGTAGTCGAGACTTTAGACAAGGATGTTGTTAATCCCATTTGTGACTCCAATGGAGATTCGTCGATCGAGTCATCAGATTTCTTTGAAAATCCCTTTGCTAAGGATATTCCAAATTTATTTGAAAATGATACTGGGTTTTGTGAACCTAGCCTTGAAATTAAGTGGGATCAACAACCCACTTTTGATTCCCACTCCTTTGATTCACCCTACCCCCAATTTGAGTCCACTAATGATATTTTGGGAACTAATTGTTTGTTCCATGATCTTAAACATGTCACTCCATCTCTCACTGACGAGTGGACCAGTTCAGTGGTCATCTATGAAGTTTGTCATGCGCACAATGATAAGATATATCAATTCTTACCTTCAATATTTCATGCCTATACCTTGTCAATTGCTTACATATGTTTTTGTATAGCTCATGCGCAGGTATATGATCGACCTCTAAGGGCATTGACATGCTTTTTAAAGCACAAAGAATGATTTTCGTTAATAAAGAGTCTAGCTAGACATTTAAATAAAGCTTCGCGGGAGGCAACCCGTGTTTTATTATATTTTTGTTATAAAATAAATTATTTTTGTTGGACAATTTAATAATGTTAATTTTTAAATAATTCATTTGGTTTTGGTTCTAATAGCCTTGACAATAAGACAATAATTTTATCTAGTATTGTAGTAGCTTGTTCATCACAGGTACTTTGGTGCTTGGGTTGTACTTTGCCCCGTTTTCACGCTGGCTTGGGGGAGCTGCTGCACGGTTGTATGTTTTCTTTTGTTTCTTTACCATTTTGTTGAGTCGTCCCCCATTCTTTTGTTGGTTATGTTGTCTTTCTTCGTGTTTTCTGCGCTTAAACCCGTTTCGAACATTGAGGACAATATGCTTTTCTAGCTTGGGGGAGGGATTTAGTTTGTGTCGTTGTTTAGTTAGTCTAGTTGTTTATTGAATTTGAAAATTTTGAAAAATCCAAAAAAATTAAAAAATTTAACAAAATTTAATAAAAGTTGTGTGTTTTGTCCACCCAAGTGTGTTGTGCATAATATTATTCCTCAATGCATTTCCCTTATTGTAGCTTTTTAGCCAATGTTTCACGCTTTTGACGGGATTTTGCATACATGGGGATGTCTTGTACACATTGGGTGAGGGATTGATTTTAGACTTATTAGGCTTGATCTTGACTTTGGCAAACTACATATACGGTAAGGTAGAGCCTCCAGTGATCGGTACATCTATACCCGAGCCCAATTAGGTGTGTGTAGTTTCTCCTTATGATTTGCGTCACATCAAAAACGCACAAGTATGGTTTTCATTCCATTTCTAGTGAGCATTACATTCATGATTTACAAAGCATTTGAAGCCATTCACTTTGAATCCATTGCCCAAATTTAGCCCTTTTTCACATTGTTTCACATTTCATTAGCTACATGTAAAAATATTCCCTACCTTGTTAAGTTAGTAGCTATACCGTTTGTGTTTGGGTGCTCATTTGGGATATTGTTCAAGTTATGTCAAAGTGATCTTGATTGGACGGAATTACTGATTGCCGTGCAGAAGAAAAAAAAAAAAAAAAAGAGTTCAAAGAAAAAAAAGAATGAGAAAAAAAAATGAAAAGAAAAAGAAATGAAAAAAAATGATGTTGAATATGAAAAAATGAAAAGAAAGAAAGAAGCATGTCTTGAAAAGAAACAAAATGGTTTATGAAAAGAAGAAGAAGTTGTGAGTGTTATTTCCATGATCCGAAATTCAAAAAGTTGGGAAATTCAGTCTTGTGTTGCCATGAGTATAGGCCAATTTGCTATTTTTGGCTTAGTTTTATTTTCTTGGGAATAGTTTCGAGTTTTGATTGAGCATCCTTGCATAATTGGTGTGTTGCTAGCTTGACCTTAGCTCCACATTACCATAATTCATTTGTCCACTTTGTTACCCATCTCCCATAGCCTTCTTCTTGCTTTTGGCTTCTTTCTATGCTTTTCATGATTGTTTTGACTTGTAGTTTTGGAATGTTTACCATATTAGATTGCGGGCGCATTCTCATGCGTCGTAGATAGGAGAGTGCCACTCAAATATAAAATAATATTTCCTTGATTTATATAAAAATTTGAGTGTTGAGTGCACCGTGAGAGTCCATTGTCAAAAGATCATGCAAGAGCCGAAAAGTCTATTTGATGTCCATTATGCTGCGCCGTTATGTAAATCTCAGCCATGTTTTGCATTTTCCCCTATGCCCACGTTGTTTTGGGATGTGTTTCATTGTGCTCTTTAAGCTACTTGATGGGATTTGCATTTGGTAGGATTGATTGTTGCTCGTCGCATTTGTCCTTGTCATGTTTGTTATTGTATGCTTGCTTGAGGACAAGCAAGGGTTTAGCTTTGGGGAATTTGATAAGTCTTAATTTGTATGATTTTATCCCCTCATTTTAGCTCGATTTGATATGGTTTATCCACTTTAAGAAGTGGTTTTATGAGCTAATCTCTCCTTTGCAGTATTTCTCGTGCTTTAATATCATTTGTAGGAATTGAGTCGTTTCTACTTCAAATCCCGACATTTGAAGGAAATATGAGCAAGGAGAAGCTAAGAAGGACGATTACGTGAGGTTAAGATGGCATGCTAGAAAGATCCAGAGGTTCCGAGTCAAAGGTAACAAGTTTCAAGTCATTCTGAGCTCATATGCACAAGTTGCGACGGTTTTTCTATTCGTCGACAAAAGTTGTCTCAAACCTCATGCTCTGTTCCTTAACCCTTGAGGACATGATTAAGCTCAAATAGGGGATGAAATGAGGCGCAAGAGGTGTTAGTTACGTCCCCGTTCGAATCTAAAGTCAATGGAGTCAAGGTAGATTAAGTCACGTACCAAAGGAGATGAAACGAAAGTCAATTGACCAAGAGTGCAACTTCCCCGATCGGAGATCCATAAACCCGATCGGGTATGTCTGCTGATGAATGCTTCTTGGCTCTTCTTCTACCAAGCCTTAATGGAGTGCTTTATTAGGTTGTCTAGGGTATGAATTTGGACGAAACACAGCAGCCTCTCAACCCTATAAATAGCGTATGCATCACACACAAATAACATGTACAAAAACACTTCTCTCTTTAGTTTAGTTTTTCTTCTTTCTCTCATCTTTCTTAGTTTAGTTTAGTTTTAGTTTTCTCTAGTTTTGTTTAGTTCTAAGTTTTCTTCAATTGTATGGTTCTACTTGTCATTGGAATTCAAGTTTCCGGGTTTGAATTTCCTATTCAAGTTCTTATTCCATTTCAATCTTTGCTCATCCTTTCCGGTAATCTTTATTCTCGTTTTTACATTATAGTTTCATTTTCTGTTAGTATTTCCTTTATCATGTTTACCATTCTTATGTTTATAATCTTAGTTTCCCTTTCATTGTTAATCATGCATAAGTAATCTATAATTCTAGGGGAAGGGTTAACATGTCTAATTAATTTATAAGTATATATTGATTCCGATAGAATCGTTCTTTGTTGTCTCTGTTTCTTGCTTGAATCTCATGATAGACTTTGTTTAATGGCCATAAACGATTGTTTCTACATGTCAATTTCCGTCTCAAGGGCGAGAGTCGAGATGAAAATTAAAGGACAGGCAAGAATAGTTTAATGACCTAACCAGGCTGAGAGGACGTTAGGACCCGTTAAAAAGTCGGTACGAATCCGAGAGGAATATACCATTTAAAGACTTGGACAACTATGATTTTTCTAAACCCGTAATCAACTTTGCTTTTAAATTGATTAGCATGTCAACCCTGGTCCCTAGATCGTTTTCTTTATTGTATTGTTATCATTTTATAGCATTTAGTAATTAGTGACAAACATTTGCCAATCGTACAAGATAGAACTCTAACCATAACTATTCACAAGTATCTCCCGTCTCCCCGAGATCGACCCCTTACTTCCCTAATTATATTAATTTGTTGTTAGCCTAGTCTTGGTAATTTATCTTTGATTAGGGTATGCGACAACCCCGTAACCTAGACAACCATAGCCGTGGCTGAACTCCTGGGAAAACTGCTGTCGAGTCACCCCATAATTATCGAACACACCACTCTCGTCACCCGGACCTCGGTAGTAGCTCGGCGGAGTCCAATAACCAGCAGTAGCATTAAGATCAGTCCGCATAAGGTTCTCCCAAAGTCCCCTCCTCACCAAGTCATTGTTAATTCCTTGGTGAATCCTAATCTCCCTCTCCAAAGCCGGATCATAGGTATAAGCAGGTGGAAGGTAAGGGTACGGGGTCGGGGTGGGTGTAAAGTTTGAGTAGGGGTGGTGGTGGCCTGAGCAGAGGTAGAAGGAGTGATCCGCCGACGAGGTCGACGGGTCTCGGTCAAAGCAAAAACAAGCTCAGGTGGAACCACAAAAGAATGAGGAGGAGGGGTAGGTTCAGTCTCAGGATCATGTGTAGGCAACCGCTCCGTAGAAGGGAGACGGTTATCCCTGTCGGGAAGAGCTATCCACAGGGACCCTCGTACTCGCCGCTGAAATTGAGCGTTACCTAACGCATTAATCCAGCAAAGTGTGTGGCGCAGGTACTCCTCGTCTACTCTATGGGCATGAATTGGGGTCATTGGTGTGTATATACGGTCTCCCCCAAACCCTGTAAGTCGCCTAGCCAACCTAGTGACTAAGGCCCCACAATCTAAAGAGTGCTGGGTAGGGGAATTGACCCTCCAGAAAGCATAACACACCAAACCAGCCGGGTGGAAAAAAAAATCATTCTCATGCTTGGGGTTGAGGGTAGAAGCAAGTAATAAGACCTCATGAGAGTTCAGTTTATTGAGGTCCTTCCTGGCAAACAAAAGGAGGCTAAAGAAACGCAAAAACAACCTTAAACAAGGATGCTTCACATCATTGACCGCCATAGCATTAACACGCGCATCAGGAAGACCAGTAAAGAGAGTAAAAAAATCAACGGCTTGAAAGCCGGAAGGAATAGAAGCAATAGCATCATCGTCACCAAGAGAAAGACCCAAATGATTAGCCAATTCAGCATACGACAACACAAAATCCCTATTGAGCAATCGAAAAGACACACGTTTATTTGTCTCGTCCCAATCATAGGAACTGAAAAAGTCAACGGTCAGTGGTCCATACGAAAATTCATTGAGGGAATATAACCCACCAAACCCGATTCGGTCAAACATATCAAATATAACATTACCAAAACCGAGGGCACGGAGAACGGTAGGGCACACACAACGAGTAGGGTCCATAGGACGGCCCATAAGCATAGCAAAGCGATCATGTTGTTCCTGTGTGCTAAAGACGATCCAAGGGTAAGAGGGATTACAAGGAATCGCTTCTATTTCGGGTTGTTGAACGAGACGGGATTCTCTACGACGCTTGCTAGTTCCTACTGAAAGGCCTAGACCTCTAATTAGACTCCTCTAATTAGTTCATTAAATTACATTAACTTAATGATTTAGGATCTAGTTATCATGCATGCAAATATAAAAGCATAAAAGAAAAGATAAGACCAAAACATCCTTACATTGGGATTTTTCGGTTCAATATGGGCACAATAAGAACTCCTTCTTATTGTTCTTGAGCTTGAAATTAATGGATGATCCTCCATAAAACAACCTCCAAAGTAGAAGGTCTCCTTCTTGTTACACCCAAGATTAAACCCAAATAATCTTACCTTATTATTAACTAGATAATAAGTAAGAGAAATACTACTAATATGGTTGTATTATTACACTAGTAATATTGTAACACCCGGAAATGTACCCTATTTTTCTAGTAGAAATATTTTACGAAATCTTTTCAGCAAATTTAAGTTTTAATTTAGAATTTAAAGTTTCGAGTCGAATTTACAATTTCCGAGTTCGTATTTGGCATTTCCGCGAGATTCCATGAGAATCCCGTCTTAAGGCGTCTTTGACTTTTCTTGAACTTTTGAGTCGTCTTTGACTTTTCTTGACTTTTAAGTCGTCTTTGACTTTTCTTGACTTTTAAGCCGTCTTTGACTTTTCTTGACTTTTGAGCCGTCTTTGACTTTCGTTGACTTTTCCGACTCACCCTACATATACTCCCTCAAACCCTAAAACTAATTCATTTCCTCACAATTCATTTCCTTCTTCTTCCTCACCATAAACACCAAAAACCTTGCCTCCATTTTGATCCGTCTTAGATTCGTCATAACTCGTTCATTTCTCGCTCAAATTCCCGTAAGTTCGTCTTATTCTTCCCCTCTTAGCTTCCTCTATTCGTATTGGTAATAAAATTACCGTCTTTCTCGCTTTTTAAATTATCCGTCTTTCTCAAGGTGAATGATATTCATCTTTTCTTATCTAATTGTATTTAGGTGGAGACTAGGAAGGTTTAGAATCGATTAAAGACGCGTAAAGGTAACGGTGAAGGGTTACTCGATATCATTTACGTGTTTTATGTGATTTCTAGGATAGAAACCGTATGTAGATTATGGGTAGTAAGCTTATGACTTGTATTGTTGTTGATGGATGTTGTTAGTTGTTAATTGATATGAGAATTGATGATTTGTAATGATAAATGAGGTTTTTGTTGTTGATAACATGTCGATCTTTGTTCGTCCTTGAGTCCCGTGTAGGACGCAGGCTGCGTCGTAAGACGCAGCCTGCGTCGGGGTGACGCAGGCTGCGTCATTCTCGGCCAACAGAATTTTTCCTGCACTGACCCCTTTTCGTAAAATGATCATATCTCCTTCGTTAATTGCTTGTTTTGGGCGTGTGACATCTCGTTGGAACCGTAAGAGGTTAAGCTATCACCTCGACTTAGAATTTTTGCATTCCCATATGTAGAACTATAGTTATAACCGTTTGAAGTGGACCCTTGTTTTCGTTGGTTTCCAAACAACATTGTTTTGGAGAGGTGATCTATGTTTTTATTCATTATGCTTCATACTTGTTCTAATGCT
>JAIUZE010017164.1:0-14392 GCA_022085475.1 Heliosperma pusillum | reverse complement strand
TAAGTGAACTAAATCAATGAATTAACGATAACTTTAATTGACACGGTCGAATACTCGATAAAATATGCATGTTATGTTATGGCGATTTGGCAATGCATGCAAACATATTAAATAAAATGCAAGCATAAAGATAAAAATCCTAGTATGGCCTTTCCTAGAATAGAAAATCACATAATCTATTAAAAATTCAGAAACCAACTCGTTTGGTCCCTTGAACTTCATAAGCACGCCTCCCAAGGTCACCGTCTCTCTTGGAACGCCTTTCCGAATGGCACCGTCTTTTGGGAAACTCTGGTATTATAGATAATTACAAAAATATATAATAAAATTACAATAATTTCCTATTATACATTTTTAAAATAAAATAATACAATAAAAGTGATACGAGATCACATTAAATTACAACTGAATCAATATTCCCTTACAATTTGGGCAATATTGATTAAAACTAAGGCCATACAAGGAAAAATTACATAATTCAAAATTACATAAATAAATTATGACATTCATAAAAGAAAATATGACATTCATAAATAAAAATGCAGCATTATAATATGTATAAAACATGCTCATATTTAAATGCCAAATCGCCCTATTTAACGGTTTATATCGTATATAACCCGGTTTCACGGAAATGCGTGATAATAACACTTTAAAATCCCCAAACAATACTTAAATCATATTTAGGTCCAAGTTAATTATGCCAACTGATTTAGGACTCAAAAATTAGTCATCACTCAATTTTTGACAATAATTCAACTTGTTGTTATATAATTGCTCAAAATTAGACTTTAAAATCATATTTTAATCAAATAAATCCAAATTTAATTACAATAATTTCAAAATTTGAATTTTAAACTTTTGTACATTTTGGAACATTTCCATGACACTCATAATGTCAAAAATTAAGGTTACAAATTTCGAATCAGTTTTGAGAAAAACGGTTGCGCTTTATCAGTTTTATCAAATAAAATACATAAATCATGTGAAAATTAATCAAATTAAATTTTCAACTTTAGCTATGAAATTTGGGACATTTATTCAACCAGGAATAATATTATCATGACATGAAATTTATTTTAGCTATATTTGCGAAATAAGTCACTATTTATGCCATTTTTACATTAAAAATGCATATATCATGCTAGACAAATCACATCAGTCTGACATTTTCTATTCTGACAGGAAAACATGCATGTGACAACATACTAAAATAAAATTGTCACATTCAAAGCGAAACTATTTTTAACCATTTGACCTTCATTTATTTTATTTTATCATATAAAAATCATAAATCATGAGAAACAAGTCCACTTCACACGAAATGTTACATACAGTAAGTAAAATGGATGTGTGATATTGTGTAAACATTTCAAGGTAAGAAAATATGTCTAACTACTTTTAGCATTTTAAACATCATTTTACTCATTAAAATGTAATAAAAACACTAAAAATCATATTTGAGCAATATAAATTTCCATAAATCATCAAAATGACCTAAAATCATATTAGGACCAGAATATATTGACATGCAAATGACTTTGTGATTTTAGCTTATAAAACACAAATTACTAGTTTTCTTTAAGTTACATTAACTCAAAAAAACTATAAATCGATTATGCATGCAACAACCAAAGCTCTGATACCACTTGTAAGTTTCTGAAACTCGATACTAGACATTTCTAATATCATCATATAAATAGTTTACTCTTAAACTATTTGGACCTTATGCATGCATAACAAAATATAAAGGAAAGAACAATTTTCTTACATTGCTTATATGGAAATGGGCACAATATTTGAACTCCTTTCAAATATTGTTCTTGAGCTATTAATATGAGGATGATCTTCCAAGTTTCAAAGTAGAAACTCTCCAATTAGTAGCACCCAAGACTACCCCTTTAATCACTACTAAAATACTACACTAATATATAGTAGTCACCCTTAAAATAATCTAATAACCTCTTATTACTACACTAGTAATATTATTAGAAAAATATGAACTCTAAGATGAACTTCTTAAGTTGTAGAGAGAAGTTGGAGAAGAATAAGAGAGATAAGTGATTTTTTGCATGAATGAAAAATAAGATGGATTGCACACAATAAGAAGGAAAAAAATCCTCTTGTTCTTGCATGTGGCATCCAGCCACCCCATGGGATTTGGGGTGTCATGTCACTTTCATGTTGTTCTTAACAAGCATAAGGCCGGTTGAGTGTTGGTAATAGTCTAGTGTATGATTGTGTCTAATTCTCAATTAGAATAATACACAAAAACTAATCACCCTTTTGTTTACTACAAAACCGGTGCACCCATATAAAATGGGTGTCCATTTTATTTTTGCATTTTATCATTTGTCACAAGTGTGACATGTGTCATGTAACATGTAATTTAGCTTATAAATGTGCATTTAGCTAATTTAAATCTAAATGCAATTTCATAACTAATAAATTAGACTTAACATTTTAAGTCACATTTTATAATTACATGTAAATAAAATGGGTCATCTCATATTTGGTTAAAATAATCTACAACAATTTGTAATTATAATCAACCAATTTTGCTTATCTCAAATGTTTCATAAACATAATACAATCTTAGTAATATAACAATTAAATTACTAAAATTAATCTTATTGAATCATATTACATTAAGATATAATTCTCACTTACAATATAAACTTAGTTCAATTTAAGAGATTAATGAATCTGTATCGCTATACAATTAATTAATGTACATGATTAGGGGATTGTCCTTTAGGTGTGAACTCAAGGGATCAACTGATCAACACCGTCATACGACAGTAACGTCAAACTCAATTGAGGCAATGGTTACCGATTTATGTTGACCAGTTGACTATAATATTCATCATCCCTTTGTATTCTTATTATTGAGATTTAATTATGTGATCGCACTATTGTTGAGGACACTTACTCCAACACTCTTAAGCTTGCATACCATGTTAGGGTTCTTTGGATCCACAAAACCCTCGGGTTGTGTCATATACACATCCTCCTACAAATACCCATTTAGAAAGGTGATTTTGACATCCATTTGCCATATTTCATAATCATGGAATACGACAATCGCTAACATGATCCGAATCGATCTAAGCATGGCTACGGGGGCAAAAGTTTCATCATAGTCTAAACCATGAACTTGTGTGAAACCTTTTGCCACTAACCTTGCTTTGTAAACATCATCATGTACTCATGTCATTCTATGCCATTCTTTATCTTAAAGGTCCATACACTGAAGAAGTCTAATATCTTTAGGTAAATTAACCAATTCCAATACTTGGATCTCATGCATAGAATTTATTTCGGATTGCATGGCCTCTTGCCATAGAGTAGAGTTGAGACTAGAAATGGCCGCTTTGAAGGTTGCAGGTTCGTTACTTTCCAAAAGTAACACGTCATAACCACTACCCATTTCAACGATACCTACGTATCTATCAGGTTGGCGACTAACTCTACCTGACCTCCTCGGTTAAGAATGAACATCAAATGAATTGGGCGACGAAGGAACATTTTGTTGCGTTTCTTCTCCAGTTTCTAGTCCTTGAATTTCGTCGAGTTCAAATGTTCTCCCACTCTGTCTCCTAGAAATGAAATCTAATTCTAGGAAGACAGCCTCATAAGCCAAAAACACTTTGTCCTTATGACGGTTGTAGAAGTAATATCCACGAGCTGCCTTCAAATCACCAACAAAGACACATTTGTGAAACATGTGTGCTAGCTTATTGACAGACTTGTTCTTGACATAAGCTTCGCATCCCCAATTTTCATGTATGACAAGTTAAGAACCTTTCCCTTCCATATCTCATATGGTGTATTTTTGGCGGCTTTAGTTGGGCTTTGGTTTCGTGATCGAATAGCCGTTTGGATTGCAAATCCCCAAAATGATTTTGGTAAATCTGTTTCACTCATCATTGATCGAACCATATCAAAGTTCGACTCCTTTTGACAACATCAATAATTTGAGGTGTGCCGGGTGGAGTAAGTTGTGACACAATGCCACAATCTTTCAAGTGAGAATCAAATTCATTGCTTGGATATTCACCACCATGATCGGATCGTAATGTTTTAATCTTTTTGTTCAATTGGTTCTCTACTTCGTTTTGAAATTCTTTGAATTTTTCAAAAGCTTCACTTTTATACTTCATTAAGTAGACATACCCATATCTACTTAAGTCGTCGGTAAAAGTGTTGAAGTAGTCATAATTTCCTCTAGCGGTGATACTCATTGGACCACACATATCGGTATGTATTAGACCCAATAAGTCACTTGCTCGTGTCCCTTTTCCACTAAAGAGAGCATGAGTCATTTTTCCAAGGAGACAAGATTCGCATATTCCATATGATTCAAAATCAAATGGTTTGATTATTCCAGTCGATACTAGTCTTTTGATACAATTCTCATTTATGTGACCTAATCGACAATGCCAAATATAAGATTCATTTGGATCACTTGTTTTGAGCCGTTTAGATTCGATGTTGTAGATATCATTGGTTGAGTTCGCAGTATCAGGAACACAAATACCATTAATAGACATGGCTTGGCCAACGGTCAAGTCATTCTTAAATAAAATACAACGATTGTTCTTAATGGTAAAAGAAAATCCTTCCACGTATAACATCGAAACAGAAATAATGTTCTTAGATAAAGAGGGTATATAATAACAATTATGGAGGAACAACTCAAAACCATTAGCTAAAGCAAGTACATAGGTTCCTTTTGATGTAGCAGCTACCTTAACTCCATTTCCCAACCAAATCTACACCTTCCGCCAATCACCCAGTGATGATTGGGCCGCATGTTTGGAATGTAAAACGATTTATGACAATTCGTACGTTTATCGTCAAGTGATAGCTCAAACAGTTGTGTCTACCCCTTGGTCGTCATTTACGTGTCGATACGGTCATTATGACAGTCATTAGAGTCATTTTGGAGTCCTAGTCAAAAACCGCTTCATTTTCTATAAACCGTCTTTTAAAACCGTGTCTGAACGCTCGAGAATATTCCGAATATTTTAATGTTTAAAACTTATCCTTTCTCGGTAAAATATATTCCTATTTTATTTAGAAAAGAATTCGAAATCTACCGCGATTCCCATAAATGTACGCGAAAATCTGTCTTTCAAAGTAGGAAACTGCTCGAGAAATGACGCAGCAGGAGCTGCGCCTCTTCCAAGAGTCGCACTGCCTGCTGCGCCTCTTCCCCATCTCTGTTTTCATATTTCCGGAATATTTTCTAGATTTCTTTCTGTGTTCGAGTTATTCCAAAACTCTTCGGATTTATCCCTATATAAGGAGAGGTTCGTGCACACTTTTAAGGCACGCGAGTGTTCCACCCTTTCTTTCTCTCTCTTTGCATTCTAGACCTTCCTCTAAGCATTTTGACAACTACGTGCTTGATCAATCGACCACGTAAGCTCAGATCCTTCTAGGTTCCCGTCACGTTATTGTATAGACCTACGAATTTGACCAACTCAACAATAATCAGTTTTACTTGATCAATCGATCCTGTTACGAGGGCACTTTCCTTGCATTCGAGTCGAGCTGTCGCTAAATCGTTAACTTTAGTTCATAACTTGTTTCGTCAACATGTAAGTCTGATGGTTTTTAATCCCGTTTTGTATTGTATTTTATTTTATCTAATGTAAGATTCATATCGGATTTATATCAAAAATATTTTCAAATATTTTCTTCATATTTCGTTTATTATTCTTATTACATATTATTTAGTTCTTGACTTAAATCCCTAATAATCTATATTAGTGGATTTTTGTCATCTATCAAATTGCGTCTTTAGAGGTTAGATTTGTTCTTATCAAATCTCTAGATTCGTCTTTGATATAATTGGTGTAATTAATATGACTTAAATCACATAAATTTGACTTATAGATCATTAATAAACCATAAATCACCAACGAACATTAACTGTTTGCGATTTTGGTTTCACAGCCAGAGCTCATCTCAAGAACAGACGCAAGGTCTGATGCGCCTTTTCCAGAGGACGCATGATTTGCTGCGCCTGTTTCGGGCTGGTTTATGTCTCTAATCCTCGTGGTTCAATTTGACGTAGTTTAATTATGTAATAAATCGACTATTGTTCGTATTATCACTGCTAATCTGATTCTTTTCAGTTTTATTAATTCTTTTATTGTTTTCTTTTTCTTCAAATCTTTCAAACATATTTTCGACATATTTCATGAATTCTATTGTAATATTTGCTCTTTTGTAATTTATTTCGATCTCTTGTAATCATTGTATGATTTGTGTACCTTTCACATGTAATCAATCTTAAATCCTACATCGACATAATTAATTGTTAAACTACATGTCAACCGACATAGTCTAAGTTCACATGCTAGGGTTAAAACATGGTGTTGCATTGCATGCATATAAGCGACAACACATCGATAACAGAAGAGTTTCCCTAATCATTAAAAGAGTGCGCTATCGAGGCGGGTGGGATTAGGTGTTCGATCAAAAGAACTTCCTAATACATACCCTCACCCCTTACTTCTGATCTGTGTGAACATCCGTGTTCATTGGCATCTACGAGAGTCATTCTAGACATAGAATGCTAAGGGTAACGAGTTCTTATTGTTCATGTCATCACTTTTTGTCTTGACATGACATAAAGCATTCGAACGGTTCCAACTTCCCACAAAAGTTGGTGGCGACTCCACAAATGCGTGTTTTCACGCTTGTCCCTCGTTTCTCTATCCGTGGTGCACCACAGCCTGGAAAAGATCGCGAAACCCGTGTATCACAGTTTGGCGACTCCGCTGGGGATAATAAACTTATGTGTACCAAGAGTGAAACTTGTACGAGGTGAGGGAATAGTATGTATGAGACAGTTGTCGGTTCTCATTACTCGACCGTCCTAGGTCGTTTTATTCGGCCTTCCTAGGCCCAACCCAACTCTTTCGACCAATTGTCCTGTCTGGACGGTCCAAATTCTTATCTGGGCCTAAGGATGGATAGCGATTGACGTCAACCATACCGCGGTGTGTACTCATGTTAGCACCAAGGGCTTTCACTACTCGAGCGAATGGACTAGGAACCGGCCTTACTCTTGTTTGGCGCGGACCTCTCCACAGACCTTGGGTTTGATTGCTTGGTATGTCAACCCACCCTTTAAGCCAAAACAATTTTAAATGCACTCAACATGCCGTATTTTGTCTGTTTAAATGTGTATACCCTTACGTGATACCATATTTGTAAATAAACCATGATAAAATTTTCAAAATCAAAATCCTTTTTAAAACTGTAAAGCATTTTCAAAGGTGGCCTAAAGTAGCGCAAAATGAGTCGAAACTCTGTCCGAGTGTCTAGTCAAAATCATTTGTTCTCCACTTCGAGTCAACACTCCTACAACCACACTACGGTTGTCTAGGGCAAACATTTCCAAACCAGTCATTTTCAAAACTCACTTAGACATAGTGGCACACTCCCACTTCACAAATCGAGTCCTTTCGAGTAGGTGTGCCAAATTGGTCGATCGCGTTTTGATTTGTCGTCGGTCTCTTACCCAGTTTATAAGATGCCTGGAACCACTCAAGAAAATGTTCATCAACCCGAGCCAAATGGTAATGATCAAATCCTAGCTGCGCTCCTTCGTCTCTAAACGAGTCAAGACCAAGCCTATGCTTGCCTCAATGCCATTGAGGGTCGAATCGTTGCTATAGAAACTAGGCTGCCTCCCGCAAACATTCCTGACCCTAGTGTGCACGATAAAGTCCCTCTCATCGTGGGAGAACCTGAAGTCGATATCCTCCCAATTCTTACTGGAACGGAAAAGCGACTCCAATACTTGGAGGAACTACTAATGTATCTCAAGGGAGATGACATCTATAGGAAGAACAGTCGCAAATATGATGCGGTAAATGCCCAACTGCGAACCAATTTCAACATGACTGACATTCCTACATTCAAAGGGCATAAGAACCCTTTGAACCACATCTGTGCTTTCAAGGATTATATGTCTATCAAAGGCATCAAACCAGAGATGTTCCTAAGGATCTTTCCTACATCTCTCGACACCATTCCCAAGAAATGGTTCTATTCCTTAGATCACAAGAAGATTGCAACTTGGGATGCCGCTGCAATTGAATTCACCGAGAAATACGCAGACAATGCTGAAATTCAAGTTAACATGCGTACTCTAGAGGTCCTAACTCAGAACGAGAAGGAAAGTTTCACCAACTTCCTAAGTAGGTGGAGGAAAACTAGTACCCAATTAGTCGAACGTCCAGATGAGGCCACTCTTGTGGAAACGTTTGTGGACAATGTAAGACCCATCTATGCAACCACCTAAGATACCAGAATTTAGTCTTTCAAAGACATAACTCTGCTAGGGACCAGAATTGAAGACGACATCCGAAAGGGACCCTTGTCTAAAATGTTAGGTCACGGGTATCAAGGCTCAATGAGTCGTTCTTACGGTTCCACTAATAAAACTGATGAGGTCAACCTCGTTGAAACACCAAAAAAGAACAACCCTCAAAGAAAGTTCACAAATATCGGCGACACATACTCCAGTGCCTTATAAAGATTGACTCAACAAGGCAAGCTCCAACCCATAAGACCTACATCTGATCCGGAAAAAAAGAGTAAGTTCTGGGACGATAATGCTTACTGTGAGTATCATAGAGGCAAAGGGCACGACACAGAGAAATGTTTCAAATGAAAGCATGTCCTTCAAGATATGATTAAGGATGGTCGTCTACCCATACCCCCAGAAGGCAAACCTCACAACACCAGGAATCCTCTTGGAATTCTAGTGAGCACGGATGAAGAATCCACCTTGGATTGCTCGCATCTCATCTCCCCATTAGAAGATGAAATTAACATGCTCGAAAACGTGGAAAGGTAATCCACCATTTCTCCTACCATCGATGACTTTATCGCATGGGCTATAAATGTGAGTAGACGGATCTCAGAGCTCGAAACCATCGTAACATCCCTACGCATTCCGGGTACCACAGCCAAAGAAAGCGCACCACGAGCTCAAGTCATATCCCAACAATCTACAATGCAAGAATTGATCACGACATGTGACAACTTGGTTGAACGAGTCATCACTTTAGAAGCTGAAATCAGCAGTTTAAAAGACTTCTGTACCGTCAACGGAATATGGGCCGATGACGATGAGGATGAATACCTCACAAAGCATCCTCAAAGTAGGGAAGATCAAGATGTAATCTATCTCAGTCGATCAGGATGCCCCTATCAGAACGTCACTCAGAACGGTCCTACTACTAATGGTCCAGTTACTAATACCACTGTCTTCACTCCAAATGATGGCAAGGGTACATCTACTGACCATCTGTTAAAGCAACTACAAAAGACAAATGCTGATCTTTCAATCCGGAAATTAGTTGCAAGTTCATTTCCAAATCACCAAGCTCTCCTCCAAGCATTGGCAAAGCTAAATGTAGCACACGACTCTATACCCGATGATGTAGTCAACTTAGTCTACCAAGATTCAGTCAAGCTCAGCAACCCAGCTAATTTCTCAGATGAAGACTTACCTCCTTTCGGGCCTAGTCACAACATCGCTCTGTACATTACAATCACGTGCCTAAAGAAGAACATACCCATGACTTTGGTATATGATGGATCCGCAGTCAATGCCATACCACTAACGACAACTCGTAAACTGGGCATGAAAGAAACGGATTAGACTCCTATTAATCAAGGTGTTCGAGCATACGACGGGATACGACGAAAGGTAGTAGGGCTAGTCAACCTCACCATAGCCACTAGGCCATTCGAGCGAAGGGTTAATTTCCAAATTTTAGACATTGAAGCATCCTTCAAAATACTTCTAGGAAGGCCATGGATTCATGCTTCTAAAGCAGTAACATCTACCCTACACCAGAAGATCAAAATTCCTCTAGACGGCAAGGTAGTGACGATCACTTCGTCACCTATCAAGACTGTGATAGAGAAAATGTCCTGTAATCAAGTAGCTACGGATCCAATATATGCGCTTGGCGGATTTCAGAGTGTGAGTCTTGTAGAGAGTGAGTTGGCACCTCTATATTTTGACCCATACTCTAACCTAGTAGTCAACCACATAATTAAATCCCAGGGATGTCATTAAACCCAACCAGGAAAAGTACATTTGCATCATACAAAGAAGGGAACTCTAGAAAGATACCATTGGGATGAGGGTACAAACCCACGAAGGAGGAAACCTTAAAAATGCTTAATCGTAAGAGTAAGGGAATCCAGATGAAACCTTATCTCTCTACTCTAAACGGATATTTCGTTAGGGAAGGAAGCCAAGAATACTTTCACGGGTTTCCAGAGCCTTGGCACTATAAAGGAATAAAATTAGCGAGAATCGAGGTCTTCCACGATTCCTACTTTATTCCCTCTGAAATGGTTCTTACCGTCAAAACTCGTCAGACACCTTGTTTAGATGAACAAGCTGTTAGCCTTCTGTTTGGAGAAGATCGATTCGTCAGAGCTTTACAGGATTAGATCATTACCATGATACTTCAAGACGATTATTTCAACCCTACAGCGTTGATCAACGACGCTGGCTCAAGCCAACCAAAGGATGGAGAAAGTCGGTCAAATGGACCAACAACCAAGGGAAACTCTTCAAAGTCTCTACTCGAGAAGGAGAGATGTTCAAAGCAGAACCAGAAGACAAAGAATTCGAGTCAGAGTCGGAGTCTGAGTCCGAGTCAGAGTCTAGCGAAGTTCTTAGAGAGTCTCCTTCTGCTGCCATCCTCATCCTTTTATTTCTCCTAGCTTAGCATCTAACAGTAACAACAGTTTGGGAAATGTCCCATTAGCTATTCCTTTACCGCCTCTGACTAATAAACATATGGTCTCTTTGTTTCAGTTCTTTTCAAAATTTAATATGAATAAATTTGATTCTGCTTATTCCTTGTATTTTTCTGAATGTAATTCTGTTTATAATGACAATGAGGATAATCCTACGTCCACTATTCTCGATTAATAATTCTTAGTACCTTTCTACGGATTACAAAAATTATCAACCCACTCGTATAATCAACACTATGATTATAACTCAAGGTGAGTATCACTAAATACTCTATACTATCTTACGTTAATAAGAAAGTACAATATAACTCACACAGATTCTCGTTAAAGAATTGTAAGATTATAATGATGTACTATTATCCAATAACGTATTTCACGCAAGCGATTGATAAATATTGATGCACGACTCTTTTGAAAAACAAACACTAAAAATAATAAATATTTTGCTCAAAGGTTTGCTTTAAAACGATTTTGGAAAAATCTCTCAAGTATGTATGGGTGTCGTGTTGTACGTGTATTTCATGTATCTCAACAATGAGATGTGAAGAAGTATTTATAATAAAAGCATAGGAGATCTAAAACCCTAGCTTAACATTTAAGAAATATATTTATCTTTAATATCTTAAAATAATATTTACTTTATCTTTTAGAAATATCTTTATCTCAAAATATTATTTGGTTTATCTTATAGAAATTAATTTATCTTTAATATCTCAAAATATTGTTGTAAATATATAGTAGAATCCTATATTAAGGTGAACAAGGGAAACAGGCCTATGGAGGCCGGATTCTTCCATCTACACGAAACCCTAGGAGGCACAAACCTAGGTTTACACGAAACCCTAGGTGGCTCAAACCCTAGGTGGGCTAATTAGGTTAACAACAAATTGAGATAGAATATATTAGAAACCCTAGGTAGCATGACAGCCCATAAGTTGTATTACTAACCAATAGAATCTCATAAATATATTCTCTATTAAAACTTTTGATAAATATAAAAATACTCTTTCACTTTTGAAAACATTTAAAACATTTTATTTCCAAAATCATGCATCAACATTTATCATCCAAAGTTATAGGCTAAAGCTATAACTTTGAACTTAAAATCACTCGAATGGAATAGTTACCGAATGACGACCTATACTATCTAATCTTCACAAAGATCTTCAGTATACGGATCATCTCTTCATCTTGATCACAAATACCCTCCATCTTGAGTCTTGTGTTATTTGAGGTAGATCTTGCTTGAAGCGTTTTTCTTTAAAGTTATGACTGGGTAGCTATAACTTCCATGTAGACTTCCAAAGTTATTCCTGAAGTTCTTATAACTTTGATCTTCCTTCTCGTAATTTTTGTTAGTTATAATAAGACTAAAGCACACAATTACACGCATATGATATATCAATTAAAGCACATTATCAGGTAAGCACATGTCATTATCAAAACTATAAAATGGGTCCAACAAATTCCCCCTTTTTGATGATGACAAGTCTGTTATGATATCTCTTAACATTATGACTAAGTATGGTTCCCCCTCAACAAAACACTCCCAAAGTTATAGCAACTTTGATCGCAAGAACATAACAACTTAGCCAAAGTTATAACTTGAAAGACTTTAAGAGATAACGAGTCTTGACAAGGAGCAAGCTTAAGCCAAGACTCAAATCATATCATTTCTTCCCCCTCTTGGCATCATTGAAAAGACAAGAACAAGGATATAAAATGACTAGAATAACATACTCCAAGGCAAGAAATAGATATGCAAAATACGCAATATTAAACGATTCATATCAAGCAAAATCAAATACTAAATGTGTAACAACCCGAAAAGTACCCAATTTTTCTAGTAAAAATATTTACTAACACTTTTCAGTAGACTTAAGTTTTTAAAATAGAATTTATTGTTTCGAGTCGTATTTTGAAATTCCGCGTTCGTATTTGGAATTTTTGAGAGATTTCACGAAAAGACCGTTTTTAGTCATCTTTGACTTTTCTGGACTTTTAAGTCGTCTTTGACTTTTTCTTGACTTTTTAAATTCGTCTTTGACTTTTTCTTGACTTTTAAGTCGTCATAAACTTTTCTTGACTTTTAAGTTATTTTTGACTTTTCTCGACTTTTAAGTCGACTTTGACTTTCGTTGACTTTTCCCGACTCGCCTGGTAAGTTTGAAGACCGAAATTTTATTTAAAAAAATAATTTTTTAATTTATTTATTAAGATTTATTAAGATTTATCATAATTTAATATAATTATTTTGAATTTATTCGGAATTTAAAGAATAACTTTTACGATTTTAACCGAACGTCATTTAACTATTCCCGAGTCATCGTAAATCCCGAAACAAAATCGAAACTCGACTTTGGCATGAGTCACGCGCCCATGTCATCGTTTTCCCACTCACATTAGATATTTTAATACTTTTGATTAAACTAATAAGAATATCTTGGATATTTTCAACTTTATCGATCAGTTAACGAAAATTACGCAAAACGCTCGAAATCAGATCCGACAAGCACCATACCACACGGCTCCTTGGTCCTCTCTTAGGCCTTGATATTTTTATTACTTTTGATTACAATATCATAATATCTAGATATTTAGTTTAAGTAACTTAATATCGAATTATATTTAATCGATTACCGTAAAATAATTATTAAACCTGAGTCAATTACGTAACAACAATTTCAAAACCCGACATCCATTTTTCCCTATATTTACACGGCCCAAACACCACTCTTTACTCACTAACAACTTTTCATTTTACAATAAATCAAATTAAGATCAAATTATCACTTTCTTTAATCGTTCTTGAGCGTTCTTCGTGTTCTTCATCCGTTATTCGTCGTTCTTGAGCAAAATCATCATAAAACCTACCATTTCTTAATTAAATCCGTCTAACGTATATTTCTAGAATCTCCTCTTCGCTCTCCATCTTCTAGTACGGTTTATTTTCAATTCCGTCAAAATCGTTTCAACATTTAATTATGGAAAAATCAAGTTTAAGTTCTAATAATGTTTTTCTTGTCTTTTCTTATAGGGGAAGATTTTGAAGACGAGTTTGGAGACTCGTATATTTTGGGTGAAGATTAGTTGACGGGTTTCTTATTTTATACTTCTTATTTTGGTACTAATTGATCTTGCTAGCTAAGGTAACGATTCCGAGTTACTCGACGATTTAATGTTACATAGCTTTTGTTTCTTTTGTTTTTGGTTCATCTTTTGTTCTTATGTTCATGGTTGTGTGTTTATTTTTATGATTTTGTACGTACCCTGTATAAGTACGTTTTGTTTTTTCCTCCTGTTTGTATGCCCCTGGTTGTTGGGGGGCTACCCAGTTTAGTCCTTCTTCCCCTCTTTTTCTTACTTTGTTCCCTCCTACTGATTTTCTGTCTTCCTGTTTTGCCTTGGCCATTTTTCCCCTGTGCTTGTAATTAAAACAAGTTTGGAATTTAATTGGAATTTTGGTTGGTTGAACCGTGTAGAATGGCTGGAAAACCGGACCCAAACCAGCCGGTTCAGGCCGGTTCAGGCCCGGTCCAGACCGGTCTGGGTTGGTCCATGGTGGGTCCGGGGTTTGGTC